>ML780259.1:194426-215602 GCA_009831015.1 Picea engelmannii | reverse complement strand
GATCGCATGCCTCATGAGGTCTTCACCACCAGGATAACTATTATGATTGAGTATAATTCCTTTCCCAAAGATTTCATTTCCACCACAATATAAACACTCATCTGGGTTGCTCCCAACATTTTCCCTAGGTTAGCGTGGGTCCCAAGATCACCAATTTATAATTATCATTTCTCAATATGCTTTTGTCATTAAATCCATATCTAACACATAAATGATATCAATAAGTACACTCCACATGATAATAATAAACCATAGTTGATTCAACAATGTACATCTTAGTCAATTGATATAAGCAATCAATAACTATGTATATCCTAGTCAAATGACATTTGAAAAAACACATTTTATGATCATATGAGTGTTTAGAAAATGTTGTCATTGATGTCAAAATGGTAGTGATGATGATAATGTGGTAGTAATTATAAGGATGTAACAGTGATGATAATGATGTGGTAGTGAAAAAGGGAGATTGTTTGAGTATTGAAGCCATGTAGCAAAGTGAAGAAGCCTTGAAGCCATGAATCCAATTAAAGAAGCCTTGAAGCCATGGAGCCAAGTAAAGAATCCTTGATATTGTTTGAGTATTGAATCCATGAAGCCAAGTGAAGAATATTTTAAGCCATGAAGCCAAGTAAAGAATTTTTGAAGCCATGAATCCAAGAGAAGAAGCCTTGAAGACATGTTGATGAAGCCTTGAGAAGCCAACATGCAGTAGTCAAGCCATGAGGACAAGTCAATGTCAAAGAAAATTGAAGAATCCTTTGAAGCAGTAATGATGTGTCCACTTGAAGAAGCCTTGAAGAACCTTGAACGAGCCTTGACATATGTGCATATAACTCCAAAGTGGTCCCCTTATGGCGTAGCTTTTAAGCACGACTCTCATGGGATGCGATAACATGTGGTTGTTTCCACATTCCCACTTTGAGTTGTACCCAAATAGAGCCCACAACATGTCCAAGATAAATATTACAAGCCTACATATGTCCAAGATAAAGGTTGCAAGATCAAGATTGTTGAAATAATTATTTTTTGTCAATTTGGATACTCTATCTTGGAGAGAAATTTTACCCTACATAACTAACTCAAATGGGATCAAAAGTTACATGGTTAGAAAAATTATTCTGATATCTTTCTAATGTTATATGGAAGTCCCATATAAATCCCTAGGAATGAGGAGATATGAGTTTTTCCGTCCAACAACTCAGCCAGAAAATTGAGGTCGGCTCAACTAATTTTTGGGGACACAATTACTATAATATAGGATAGAAGTTCACCATTTTAGTGCAACCAATGAAGAGATAAATTATGAGGTGCTCTCAAGGTGTTGGGGTGTCTTTTTGGTGTGCAATAGAAGTCTAAGGGAGTCTCTTAAGTTCTTTCTTATTCTCAAGGTATGATGCAAGGTTGTGATGGTGTCGTAAGGTTGTTAGGTTGTCGTATGCACTATTGTGAGGTTTTTATGTTGTTGTATTCTCTACTATGAAGTTGTTATGTTGTAGTGATGTTACTGTGAGGTTTTGATTTTGTCATATGATCTGCTATGAATTTGTGATGTTGTCATGATGTTGACGTGAGGTTGTGATGTTTCCATATTCTCTACTATGAAGTTGTGATGTTGTCATGATGTTGTTGTAAGGTTGTGATGTTTCCATATTCTCTTCTATGAATTTGTGATGTTTCCATGATGTTTCCATGAGTGGATTTTGTCATTAGTGAACGTTGCCATGAATGGATGTTACCATCAATGGATTTTGTCGTCAGTTATTACATTATGAGAATGATGCTATGAATCTTGCTAGGGTTTGAAGCACTGTCTATAGAATGAAGCATGCATGAGAAGTCAAAATTACTATGTGTATGAATATCTTGGATTGGTGACATATTATTGAGTTGTTGCTCATTTGAGAATATTGGTTTCTTCATTCAGTAGGTTGGTTCCTTTAATTTAGGGAGTGGGTGCTTCCTTCTAGTTGGAGCTGGTAAAGCCAAGAGGTTGGTGCCTCCTTCTAGTCAGTGATGGTAAATTAGGGAGTTGGATATTCCTTTATGTTGGTGCATGTAAATCAAGGGGTTGGTGCCTCCTTCCAGTTGGTGCTAGATAATCTTGGAAGTTGGTTCTTCCTATTCATGTAATCTTAACATGATATAAGAAAATCATTATGTGGTTTTCTCCCATTTGGGTTTCCACGTAAAAATCATTGTGTTATGTGTATGTTTTTCTTTGATGATGAATGTCATTATTAATGGTTAATGTTTACATGATTTTATTAAGGTTAAAAATGGTAAAAAGTTCTCAATATTGATTCACACCCACTTCTCAGTATTGGTGAATATTCCAACAATTTGAATCAGAGTGGGTTTCTTCAAGAACAATATAACCACTGGAAGGAAGATCATGAAAAGATGGAGTTCCATTGTTCAATGCTTCAAAATTTGCCCATTGGTGCATAATAATGATATCATTTTTACAAGCATAGGGGTTTGACATTTGGAAATCATTATTAGATGGTTACATCACTCCAAAATATAGACCAAAGGGTGCAACAACAAAGAATATGCATAAAGAAAATGAACATATTTTGAAGTGGCTTATCAGACTCTGAAAGAAAAGAAACGAAGTTGGAAAGAATTCATCAACTAAAGATCTTTGGGACAAACTACAAGAACACTACATAAAGGAAGCATACACCAAATAAAGAAGAAACATCAAAGAAAATGGATGACAGCCCAAATGAACATGCATCTAGTGAATCAAATGAAGAAAATGTGAAGGAAGTCAAATAAAATAAGTATTGTTTCCATAATAAATTAAATCCTTTTGATATTATATGTGCATATGCAAATAAAATAATCTTTGAAAAAGATGAAAGAAAAATCCATGCCTTAGAAGAATAAGAGAATGATGAAGTAGAAGCTGAAGTACACCTTCAAGGGGAAATGATTATTTCTCTATATGATTTGAGGAATTCAAGGGATAAGAAAAAATGTTAAAGGAACAACTGTAGAGATATCAAGAAAATGATACATTGTTAGAAGAAAAGCTAAGTGAGAGCGAAAAGACTGTCATTATTTTAAAAGAACAGGTAGAAGTGGCTAAGAAGACTGGAGAAACATTGAAGAATAAATTAGAAGATAAATATACCCAACTAATCACAAACCTGTAGAATTTTATTATTCAAATAGAAGAGGAAAAATAAAGTGAATAGGTCCTAAACTAAAAGAGAAGGAAGAAATATTTCAAGGAAGAGAACTTGAAATTGTTTCTCTAAGAGAAGAGGTGAAAAGGAAAGTTGTTGCAAACTTGAAGTTTAAGAAGATTTCATCATCCTTAGAAGACATCCTCAACCAACAAATATCTCCCAGTGACAAGATAGGTACTGGGTATGACCACAATCAGAAACACATTGAAGAATAAAAGAGTTTTAAACTACCAAGAAAGATTGAAGAAAGACTTAAAACTCGTACAAATGGTTCAAAGTATTCCAATAGCAGAGTAAAAGACCATGATCAATCAAGACATGAAAATAAAAAATCTCAAAGAACTTCTTTTAAAACAAGACCCTTTGCTCTCAAGTATCAAAGTTTCTTTGATGGTTGTTGTTTTTCTTGCAACAATTTTGGACATAAGGCTATAGACCGTAGAGCTTATACAATAAATACTAAAGTAAGGATTAGAGGTATCTACAATAATGTTGAATGTTACAAATTCCACAGCTATGGATGCATAGGTCGGTACTGTAGAAGCATGATGGAGTCTTCCATGAAAGAAAATGCCCATATCAAATACAAGAAGGTTTGGAGAAGAAAAAAAACCAAGAAGAACAGGTCAATGGATAATTATCAGAGAAAATACCCACATGAGTTGTAGATATGAGTAAAAATGATAAATGTACAAGTAAATAGGAATATGTTAGGATTACAAATGATGAGCCTTTAACATAGCAACATTATAAATTATTCTAAAAAAATTGGCATAGAGACTCCTAGTATAATGGATAATGTTGAGGGGGAGTCTAAGTAGAAGGAAAGGAAGACCAAATAAAGGAAAACAAAGGATTGTACAGAGCAGAAGAGACTGGATTGGTAAATAATACAAGAGCACAGGGCGAAGATTCAATAAATGACCCAATCTAAGGGGGATTCAACACAGTCAAAGGGAGAGTATTGTCAAAAAAGAAAGATGCAAACAAAGATAACATTAAAGTTAAAAAAAAAAAAATAGAAGAAGAAGGAAATCACAGACACCTGAACAAGGAAATTTTTCATTACTATCCATAGTTGAATCTAGTAAATTTGAAGAAGACAAAACTGATGAACATTGGATCAAGGATATGGAAGAAGAACTAAATAAAATAGAGAAGAATGAGACATGGGAACTAGTTCCAAGATCAAAGAATAAAAATGTGATTGTGACAAAATGGATCTTTAGAAATAAGCTTAACAAGATGGACAGGTAACCATAAAAAAAGTAAGACTAGTGTGCCAAGGATATGCTCAAGTTGAAGGAATATATTTTGAAGAAACCTTTTCTCTCGTGGAAATAATGGAAGAAATTAAAATGTTCTTGGATTATGCATGCTCCAGAAGGATCAAAGTGTATCAAACAGATTCAAAATCATCTTTTATAAATGGAGAATTAGAAGAAGAATTCTACATAGAAAATCTAGAAGGGTTTCTACTATCAGAAAATGAAGACTATGTTTGAAGATTTAAGAAAGCTTTGTATGGACTTAAGCAAGATTCGAGAGCTTGGTACTCAAGATTGGATAGGTACATACAACAACAAGGATTCAGAAGGGGAAATGCATATAATAACTTCTACATAAGATTGGATCAAGGTAGTATGATTATTATTGAAGTGTATATAGATGACATCATCTTTGAAAGTGATGATGATAGATTGAGTTAGAATTTTTCCAAGGATATGCATAATGAATTTTAAATGTCCCTACTTGGGGAGTTGACTTTCTTCTTTGTGTTAGGCGGAAATATTGTCGTTTAATTCCATTGTAGTACTTGCCCAACTATTTAATTTGTCAATCCGAGGTTCGTAGGCTTACGAAGAACACACACCATATATGAAAGAATGAAGTAGAAGTAATATAATCTAAATTGTTTAAATGAAATTAATCTAAGAAACAATTGAAAGACTAACTAGGAAAGCAGGAAATTAATCTAGGAAAACAATACAACATGCGAGGAGTTGAATGACAAAATACATATGTGAGCTCACACAATAAATCAATCTCAAATTATATTACAAGAATCAAATGACAAAGCATGAAAGAATAACAATGAAGGAATCAAAGCTAAGAATCCCCTTCTCCTAATTACAAGACTAAATTATGAATTACATGCCTCCCTCATGAAGAGAGAGCACTCTCTTATATGCATGAGTGTCATAATTAAAGATCCACTATTCTCTCAACCACTCTCAACTACTTTCCCATTATTACAAGATATGATCCCTTCAAATCCTCCACACATCTCTCTCATATCTTAGATAAGATATGCCAACCAAATCTTCCATGATCTTCTCCTTAAGCTTAACTTCAAATATCTTTGTAATTCGAATTTGAGGGTAGGTGGTGAATTTTGACTTTGTTGAAATCTTCAAATATGCCTACACACATCATCAAGCTCATCCAACCTTGATATAGAATGAAAATATGTTAATTTCTAATATTTAATCACAAATTCACTTATAATACTAAAATGAATAAAGTGGAAAATAATAATGTGAAACCCAAATGTATTTATGAAAATGGTATGATGGAAGGTTAATGGGATGATGAAATGTAAGGAATAGTGAAGGGAAAGGTGGATGAAAATGTGACATTTATGAGTCCTAACACTTTGGACTCCAGATATCTTAGCTAGATGAAGTAATTTTCATTTCTCAAACCAAGTACATCAAGAAAATGTTAAATATGTTCAAAATGGAAGAATATAAACCTATGAGTAATTCTATGGTTATCAATTGCAAGTTTAGCAAAGATAATGAATCTAAAGAACAATATCAAAGAATATGCAGATCAATCAGTAGTATTCTACTCTATATGATAGATTCAATACCATATGTAATTCAAGCAGTTGGAAAAGTCACAATATTTCAAGCGAAACCAAAGAAAACTCATGTTCTATCTGTGAAAAGGATCTTTAGATATCTCAAAGGAACTACACATTTTGAGCTATGGTATCCGAAAGGAAATGAGTTAACTATGTTCTCCTACATGGATTCATATTGGGAAGGAACCATTTATTATAGAGGGAGAGACAAAGTGAGTTAAATGACAATGGATGAAAGCATGAAGATAGGAGGAACAACAAAATAAGAAAGAGAATCATGAAATTCCCGAGGGGGAGAAAATATTTATCCTAGATGTCAAAGGGGAGAGAAACAAAATTTTGGTGATAGGGGGAGTCACACGATAAGAAAAAATGATCCCTTTTCCATTGATTTCAAATGGGGAGAGAAATGATTGATGGATAGAGTGATCATGATGGATAGAGTGAGCACTGCAAAAGGTGGAAGGTGCTGCCATCAATGACAAAGGGGTAGATTGTTGAGAAAATGTTTTCATTGTTTTCAAGATGGTAGTGATGATGATGATGTGGAAATAATCATAAGGATGTAACAATGTAATGATGATGTGGTATTGAAGAAGGGATATTTTTTGAGTATTGAAGCCATGAATCCAAGTGAGGAAGCCTTGAAGCCATGAATTGAAGTAAAGAAGTTTTGAATCCATGAAGCCAAGTAAATAAGCCTTGGGATTGTTTGAGTATTGGAGCCATGAAGCCAAATAAAAAATACTTGAAGCCATGAATCTAAGTAAATAATCATTGAAGCCATGAATACAATATAATAAGCCTTTAAGACATGTTGGTGAATCCTTGAGAAGCCAACATGCAATAGTCATGCCATGAGGATAAGTCAATGTCAAAGAAAATTAAAGAATCCCCCGAAGTAGTAAAGATGTGTCCACTTGAAGGAGCCTTGAAATAAGTGTATGTAACTCCAAAGTTGTCACCTTTTGGTGTATGTTTTAAGCATGGTCCTCATGGGATGAGACAACTATTGGAATATTGAGAGGGGGGCATGAATCAGTATGAACACTTTTTACCACTTTCAATCACAATATATAAACTTCAACTTTATAAAAAATATATCATTTATGATTGCATTCAATATATCATGAGAATATAACCATAATTAGTACCATTAAACAATATCACATTATATACAAAGTACACCATAATTTACGTGGAGAGTCAAATGGGAGAAAACCACATAATGATTTCTTATATATATTAATAATACATTCATAGGAAGCACCAACTTCCAAATTCTCCAGCACCAACTGGAAGGAAGCTTCAACCCCCTGATTACAGAATCCAACCTAAAGGAAGCTACAACTCCCTGAATTCTCCAACCACAATTGGAAGGATACTCCAACCCCTAAGTTTAAAGGTTCCAACCCAAAGGAAGCTCCAACTCCTTGTGTTCTATGGATCCAAATAGAAGGAGGCTATGACCCCATGATTTACAGGCTCCAACCTAAAGGAAGCTCCAACTCCGTGATTTCTCCAACACCAACTGGAAGGAGGCTACAAACCCCTTTCCTTGCCCCATCCTACCGCCCTAAAATATATCTGTAGAAACAAACTGTCACTACCAATGATCAACCTGTAACTGTCATTTTCATCAACTGACCTGTCACTGCCACTGTCACTGTGGATCAACCAATCACTATCACTCTGTCACGTCAACCTGTACCTTATGATCAACCAATCATCCAACTTGTCACTATCTATATCACTGCCACATTCATTGTCACTTTCACTAATATGTTATCAACAACCAACTATGACCCGATCCACTCACATGGATACCAAAACCATCACCATACCATGTACATCAACCATGTACCAAAACATGTACCATATCACGTACCAAGATCACCAAGAAGTGCCTCTAGCAATGTACCATATCATCATCAATATATGTGCCTCAACCATGTGCCAAAATAAGTATCAAACCATGAAGAATAACATCACGAAGATGTGTCTCAACATGTACTATCATCACCAAGTATGTACCATAACATCACCAAGATATGCATCAAGCATATACCATATCATTCATGATATATCTCAATCATGTCATACACCATGTACCATAAGATATAATCAATGGTGTGCCTCAACTAAGTACCATAATATGTGCCTCAAGCATGTGATAACATCACCATGAAATATACCAAACTAGATACCAAGATAGCCAAGACATACTTCTAACAATGTATCATATCATCACAAAGGTGTACCATATCAAGTACCATCATCATCAAGACATGCCTCAAGCATGTACCATAAACATAACCCTCAATAACACATGTAAAGCATAACTATAATATTTTATCATACCTGATACGAAAAATTACATACTCGTAGCTCTTCCTCAACTTCAAAAACAAGATAATATCATCTTCATCAAACTTTACCTTAGTCTTCCAAGACTAGTTTTGGATTAGTCACAAACCCTAACTTTGAACAATCATAAATCTGTACTTGTAATGAAAAAAGGTATGAAATTTTAACCATAGATTTTCTGAGATATTAGTTCCATTTCCTCAAAATTTTAGGGTCTGGAGCTTCTCATAATAGATGTTATAGAAAAAAATGGAAAACCTTCTTGAATTTTATCCTATTATGGTGATATAACTTGTACAACATACCAATCACTCAATATTTGATATCGGATTTTGAAACCCACACAAAATATAATACAGACTATTTTCTTTCCACTGAATTTTTTCTCACATAATTTGGATCATCTATGAAGAAGTTATGACTATTTTACCCAGAACACCCATTTGAGACTAGTTATAGGACTAGTAAAAACCCATATCTTCCACATAGTGTATCTCCATAAGTACAACTACCCAGAAGCTGAAATTTTTATCACATGTACCTTGATATGTCTTATCAACAACCTTCGATTTTCTCTATATTTCTCATTATATAAACAAATTTATAGTGAAAATGGTTATATGACCTTTAAATAACATACCTTAGAACACATCATCACAAGACTTCATCCTCCCTTGGAATTTCACCCTTATTCAATTCATATTCCCTCTAAAATTCACCTCATATCTCCTTGGTTACCTCAGATAAAAATCACTTTATTTGATGTAACAAATGAACTCCTAGGTGCCTTATTTATACTAGATATGACACCCTATTTTTAGGGCCGACTTGACCCAAATAAAATTCAATTTAATTTTTAATGATTATTCCATTGAGGCCAACTTTACCAACAACATACTTAATATTTATTTTAATATTTATTGAAATGGGGCTGACTTTTAACTTATTTTTTGCAAAAATGTTTCTTCTTTTAACTAATTTGGGGTTGTTTAGGGATTCTTAACCATACTTCGGGGCTTCCATTTTCAAGAGGGAATATCTCCTCAACCTTGAGGAACCATTTGACATACCACTTATCATTGGAAATGAAACAACAAGGAATATCCATCTATGAGTGTGTTACATTCATTTACATTCTCCTTCATATCCATATTCTTCAAACAACTTCAGGATTCATGACCACACCTCTAGGGATTCTTGTAGAGTTCTTCAAATGCACCCATCACATATGTTAACATAAATCACATCCACTTCTATTCATATCAATGATAACCAACTATCCAACAACATAAATGACAACAAACTATCCAATAATAACACGTGGTTGTTTCCACATTCCAACTTTGATTTGTACATAAATAAATCCCAAAAGATGTCCAAGATAAATATTACAAGCCTACAGATGTTCAAGATAAAGGTTGGAAGATTGATATTGTTGAAAGTATTAATTTTGGTCAATTTAGGTACCCTATATTTGAGGGAATGTTTACCTACATACCGAACTCAAATGGGTGAAAAAGTTATATGGTTGGAAATATTATTCTGAGACCTTTCCAATGGTATATGGAAATCCCTATAACTCCCTAGGAATGAGGAGATATGATTTTTTCCATGCGACAACCCAACCATAAAATCGAGGTCGGCTCAGCTAAGTTTTGGAAACAAAATTTCTATAAATGCATGATAGAATTTCACAATTTTAGTGAAATCAAGGAAGATATCAAGTTTAAGGTGCACTCAAGGTGTTGGGGTGTTTTTCTGGTGTGCAAGAGAAGTATAAGGGATTCTCTTAAGGTATTTCTTATTCTCAAGGTTTGTTATAAGGTTGTGATGATGTTGTAAGGTTGTGAGGTTGTTGTATGCACTACTGCGAGGTTGTGATGTTTTTGTATTCTCTTGTAAGTTGTGATGTTTCCATGAGGTTGTGATGTTTTCATATGCTATGCTATGAAGTTGTGATGTTATCGTTAGGTTTTGATGTTGTCATATTCTCTTCTATGAAGTTGTGATGTTTTCGTGATGTTACCGTAAGGTTGTGATGTTTCCATATGCTCTGCCATGAAGTTGTGATGTTGTCATGATGTTATAGTAAGCTTGTGATGTTTCCATATGCTCTTCTATGAATTTGTGATGTTTTCATCAGTGCTTGTTTCCATTAGTGGACATTTATGTGAATGAATTCTATTTTAAATGGATTTTATTTTCAATGATTACATTCTAGGAATGATGCTATGAGGATTGCTAAGGTTTGAAGGATTTCCTGTGAAATGAAGCATGTATGTGAAGTCAGAAGTACTATGTGTATGAAGATCTTGGATTGGTGATATCTTATTCAATTGGTTCTGAGTTGATAAGATTGATTCCTTCATTCAGAAGGTTGGTTCATGTGCTTTAGGGAGTGGGTTATTCCTTCCAATTGGAGCTGGTAAATCTAGGGGGTTGGTGCCTCGTTCCAGATAATGCTGGTAAATCAAGGAGTTGAAACTTCATTCAGGTTGGTTCGTACAAATTAGGGGGTTGGTGCCTCCTTCCAATTGGTACCAAAGAATCTTGGAAGTTGGTCATTCCTATGAATGTAATCTTAACATGATATAAGAAAATCATTATCTGGTTTTCTCCCGTTTGGGTTTCCATGTAAAAATATTTGTGTTTTGTGTATGAGTTTTTTTTTATGATGAATGACATTGTTAATGGTTAATATTTACATGATGTGCTTAAGGTTAAAAATGGTAAAAAGTGTTCAATATTGATTCACCCCCCATCTCATTATTGGTGAATATTCCAACAATGTGATCAACATTGTCTCAACATATAATTTCAATATCCATAAAATTAATAATGTCCAGAAGAGTAAGAAGTTCTTAAGATGCATGAATTAAAAAAGAGATTCATCATCTATATTAAAGGAAATATGCATGATGTGAAATATAGGGATGTTACTATTGATTAATTGGGTTGGTTCTCATTGATGTCAACCCTTAAAGAAATTCCGGTAGCGAATTTCAGAAGCACAAAAGTTTGGGCAATGGACCCAAGTTTTTTTTATGCATAATGGTATGAGATTTGACATATTTGTAGGTAAAACTATTCTAGATGGATAGTACATGTCATGCCATTTCCGGTGGTATGTGGAACACCACATAACTCCTCACGGTTAGAGAGTTATGGCCATGTGAATTTGGAGAACCTTCATGAGTCAACATGAAGCCCCAAAAGGTCAAAGTAGTCAAAGTGTTTGCAAAGAAGAAATTATTTAAATAATAAAGTGAAGTGATGAGTGTACTATAAGTCAAAGAGGATGCAAAATAAATTATTTAAATAATAAAGTTAATGGATAACTTACTAATTATGGAAAGTGGTTAAGTTAAGTGGACAAGTGGTTATAAGTGGGTTAACCCTAAAATAAGGAAAGTGGGTTAAGATGGTTAGAAGGTAACCCCTCGAGGAAGCTAAATAAAAATATAAATAAGAGGCAAGGGTCTCTCATTCAAATCATACTTGAATATTTGGGCAGGTATTATTGGTAGAGAAAAGTGCGAAAACAAATTGTAGCAGAAAAAGTGCAGCAAAAAAATTGCGGCAGAAAAAGTGCGGAAGGAAAAGTGTGGAAGGAAAAGTGTGGAAGAAAAAGTGCAGCAAGAAAAGTGAAGCAGGAAAAGTGCAGTAGAAAAATTGCAGCAAGAAAACTGCGATAGGAAAAGTGCAGCAGAAAAACGACAGCAGAAAAAGTGCGGTAGAAAATCCGCGGCAGCAAAACCGCGGCAAGAGAATGCTACAAGAAGAAAAAAAGGGCTTTTGGTTGAGGTATGTTGCTGAAGTTATTGGTACAAATAGAGGTTGTATAATAGTGAGGTTCTAGCACATGGTTTGAGTTTCAAACTTGTGGTATAGTGTTTGAGGTATATGTGATCAGATCAGATTTGGATGATGAAATTGATGAGGGTTTTTGGTTGATGTACATGTTGGGTACATGGTTGAGATAAGTAGTTGATGAGCTGGCACATACATGAGGTGTGTAATTGATGATGTTGGTACATCTTGATGAGTCATAGTTTATGTGTATTTGATGCATTATTGGTACATATTTGGTGCATGGTTGATGCACTCGTTGATGGTACATGTTTGGTGCATGGTTGATGCATTTGTTTATGGTACAGGTTGATGTATGGTACATGTTGGCACAAGTTGTTACAAGTTGATTGGTACAAGTTTACAACAGTATATCTCACAGTGATAGTGTGATTGTGGTTCCATCATTCTACTTCTACATTAGGGCAGTTGGATGGGGCAAGGATAGGTGGTTGTAGACACCTTCCAATTGTAGACAGAGAACATAAGGGGTTGTAGCCTCCTTCTACTTGTATCCAGAGAACTAGGGAGTTGGAGCTTCCCTCAAGTTGTAGCCTGAGAAATGAGGGGGTTGGAGCCTCCTTCTAGTTGTAGCTGGACAAAAAAGGAAGTTGGTGCTTCCAATGAATCTAATTCTTAAAGACATATAAGAAAAAAAATTATGTGGTTTTCTCCCGCTTTGGGTTTCCACATAAAACACTGGTGTATTGTGTATGTGTGTGATTGCTCCTTTTTTCATTTTTTATTTACTCTGTAACTATTGGATGATCTACATTGATATCACACTTGCATTTTATGGTGAAAAAAGATTAAATTGCTCTATTACTGCTTCAGTCCCCCTCTCAATAATCCAACAATTGGAATCAGAGTCAGTTCCTTTACGAAACAGTTTAACCATTGGAAGGATATCATGGATTATTCTGAGAATGGAGCACCAATGTTTAATGGTCAGAATGGTTTGAAGTATGAGATGTGGAGCAGAAGGACGAAATTATTTTTATAGGCACAGGGACATTATATTTGCCTATCAATTTTTACATGATATGATAGTTCAAATAGGGCAAAGACTTCAGCCAATAAGGAATTGAAGAAGAATAACAAAATAGAAATGGATTTCATCTGGGAAGGATTACCTAATCCAGTAGGAGGAAAGGTTGGTAAATGTTCATCAGCTAAAGAAATTTGGGATAAGGTACATGACATATATTCTTCACCCATCGCAAATTTGGAAAATGCCAAAGAAGATGTAGATACAGATCAAGAAGAATTATGTTCACCATGTCAAACAGATTCAAAATATGAAGAGTACATAATCACTAGAGGAATGTTGTTTTTTTTTAATTGTGAAAAACACAGACATCTTGAAATAGAATGCCATGAAGGAAATGAGACAAAAAAACTAATTGAAAAGGAAGACAATTATGAAGAATAATTGATTAGTTATTTATATGAACTAAGAGAAGAAAACAAGTCACTCAAGAAATAATTGATGAAACAAAATGAAAGTGTTCACATTTTTTAAGAAGCCCAATAGGTCATTGAGAACTTAAGAACTCAACTAGAAGAAACCAGAAAGATCAAAGAAATTCTTGAATATCAAAAGCATTATTTGGAAGCCAACATAGAAGCACAGAAGGAATAAGAAGAAATGAGAGACAAGATATTGACAGATCATCTTAAGGAAATAACTAACGATCTAAACCATCTTGAGGCAGAGTTTGGTCAAGAAGAGAAAGGACTTCAAGAAGAAATAATCACATTAAAAATTCATCTTGAAGAAGCGAAAAGAACAAAAGAAGTCATGAAGTCTCAGATAATGAAGAAAGAAGAAGAGGTTGAGAAGCTTGATGAAGAAGTTGTCACATTGAGAAGTAAAATGGTCAAGCTCAACAAGAACGTTGAAGAGACAGAAACATCCACATCAATTATAGAGAATGAAGAGAAGCACTTATAGGTTATTAGAAAAGAAGAATGAAGAAAATAGAAAGAGTTATGCAGAAGTACTCAAAGTAAGGAATCATGGTCAACCATAATCTAAGAAAAGTATTGAAGATACATCTTCAAGAAGACCATCCATGTTCAAGCCACAAAGAAGCTTTAATCATGATCATGATCAGCCAAGGAAAAAATTCAGAAGGACTACACCACAAAGAAGATCATTCACTCCCAGGTATGCAATTGTTTTTATGGTCATTGTTTTTATTGTACTAACTTTGGACATAAGGTTGCATATTGTAGGGATTATAAAGAAATGTTGAAGCAATAAATGCCTATGTGGCCCCATGTAACATTGAATGTTACAAATGCCATAACTATGGACACATATCTAGTGATTGTATAAGCATGATCAATACTTCCATGAAAGAGAACACTGATATAAGATGTAATAAAGTATGGATAATAAAACATGAAGAACAGGTGAACAAAGACCAGGTCGAGATTGAAATATTGACAATAAAACGAGATGAAGAAAATTCCACAGAGAAAAAGAAAGATGTCAGATACAAAAAGGTTTGGAAAATAACTAAAAGAAAAGAAGGAAAGGTAAATAAGGAACAAGTTCAAGAGATTGTAATTTCACGCATTGTAGTGAAAGATGAATCCATAGACATAAATAAGTCAGAGCTTAGAGAGATGATGAATCTACCAATGAAGATGATGATGAATACACATTAGATCATGAATTGCTATGAGCCATCCGGATTAGAGAATCCCAGGTAACATGAACATTAGATAGTGGGATTCTATGCAATAGTTGTGACAGACCAAAGAACCATCCTTCAAGCAACTTGCATAGTTTTAATAGACAGATCTAGAGAAGTCAGTTAGCACAAGTACAATCGGTTGTAGTAGTGAATAATTCATGATAGTACAATGATAAATGGGTCAACATTATGGACAGTGTGTAGTAGAGCCTTGGAAAATATGGAAAAAGATGGATTCATAAGAACACTTAGTAGGTTTGGATAGATATATGATAGTGGACAAGAGAATGGATTCATAGATTGGTTCAGAGACAAAGGAACATCATCATAATGGATGATAATTACATAGGATATGGCTCGAACAATGCTAATGGATTCAAAATTAACAGATATTTTTTGGATACATGTAGTGCATACAACAATTCACATTAAAAATAGAGTAATTCTTAGAAACAATAATAAAAAAACTTCCTACGAGCTATGGACAGGAAGACCAACAAATGTGAAGCAATTTACAATATTTGGAAGAAAATGCTACATCAAAAGAGAAGATGGCAGAATGGGAAAGTTTGACTCTCGTGTGCACAAAGGAGTACTTGTTGGTTACTCAAGTACAAGGAAAGCACAAAAGTTTTACAATCTGAGGTTGAACAAAGTTGTGGAAAGCATCAATGTAACAATTGATGAAACAGGTGGACAAGAATTAAATGAAGAATAAAATGAATCAATGGAACAAATTTATGAAGAAGAAACATAATATGAAGAAGATGTCTACATCGAACAACCAAACATATTTTAGTTGTCAGATAACACATATTATGTGTGCAAATTGAAGAAGCCCTTGTATGTTCTAAAACAAGCTCATAGAGCATGGTACTCTAGACTAGATAAATATCTACATTAGGTAGGGTTCAGAAAAGGAAGTGAAGATAACAACCTCTACATCAAGGTAACTCAAGATAGTATTTTATTAATTGAATTTTATGTTGATGATATTATTTTTGGAAGTAATGATGACAGGTTAAGCCAGAAATTTGCAAAGGATATGCAGAATGAATTTGAAATGTCATTACTCAGAGAGATATCCTTCTTTTCGGATCTTCATATACGTCAAAACAACCAAGGAAATTTTATTTCTCAAACTAAGTATATCAGACATGGCTAAAGAGGTTCAGGATGGAATATTTCAAACCAGTTACCACTCTTATGAAAACCAGTTGCAAGTTCAACAAAGATGATGATTCAAAGTCTACAGACTAGAGTAATACAGGTCAATGATTGGTGGCTTATTATATGTGACAACATCCAGACTAGATGTAATGCAGGCAGTTGAAAAGGTGTCACGATTTCAAGCAGAACCAAAGGAATCACATGTCTTAACAGTGAAGAGGATTTTCATATATATCAAAGGATCACAAGATTTTGGATTATGGTATCCAAAAGCAAAAGGATCTATCACTTATTTCCTACACAGATGCAGATTGGCCAGGTTGCATTGATTACCGACGAAGGACTAGTGGAGCAGTGTTCTACTTGGGTGAGTGTTTAGTATCTTGGATAAGCAAGAGACAATCATCAATATATTTATCTACAGTCAAAGCAGAGTCTATTGCAGTAGAAAGATGTTGTACAAAGGTTCTATGGATGAAAAAAACTCTGACAGATATACGGGCTAGATGAAAAAAACTCTGACAGATATACAGGCTGAATATGATGAGCCCATTCCAATCTATTGTGATAATACAAGCACAATCCGTATCTCAAAGAACCCGATGATGCACTCCAAGACAAAGAACATTCCAATAAAGTATCACTTTCTACAGGAACAGGTTGCAGAGAAGATCATGCAGGAGCATCTCTCCATGCCATCCAGTCAGCCACGTCAGTGCGCACTCATTCAGGGCTGAAAGGGAGGCGCAACCTCATTTTGAATTTGTATTGAATGTAATTTAATGTCTTAGGTTGGTGAGCCATGAATGCCATGCCTTTGCGCAGGCATTAGATAGGATCGGCCTTTATTGTAGATTGGCTGAGATCTAGGTCTGATTCTGGACTAGACAACCCCATTCATTGTAATTGAATAGGGTAGGTGTACCTGGAGGGAAGCGCTCAATGAGCACTCAGGTAAAAGAGATTTCATATCTCATTTTGAAAAAGAGATGGTAGAGTTGAAGAGCCGAGGAGAGCTCGAGAACACCTTGTAAAAATACAGGCATTTGCCAATTGTTAATATATGAACAGAGAGCAGTTTTTCCTGCATGATATTCTGTTTATGTGTGCGTATGTGAGTGCGCGTATGTGAGTGTTTTCCTTTATGCTGTAATTGTATGTTGTTATCATGCATTTGCAGGGAGTTGAGTTGATTTCAGGTTGAGGGTCTTTGAGGTTTCACACCAGGTGGGTGTGACAGAACGTTGAGGTTCTGATGGCCGTGCATAGAGTTGCATTCTGAACTCAGAGGAGTCAGACAAAGACGTGCTGAGAGCACAAGCATTGAAGTCAACAACTGATACAGGAGAAGGACTTTTGGGGTTACTTAACACCTCAAGAGGCAAGGCTGTGTAGCTAAGACACAGTTGCTAACGGAATCACTGAGGATTCTGTGAGAGGCTCTGCCAAGAGAGCATTGAGCGCGTATACAATGGTGTACAGAGAGAAAGAACTTTGCTGTGAGTTCTTAAGGGAATACCAGAATCACTAAGGATTCTGAGAGGCTCTGCCAGGAGGGCATTGAGCAGGTGCAAAAGGTGCATAGGAACCCAGAACTACTGAATGTTCTGTGGGAGCAGAGACTCCGCTAGGAGGGTGTCGAGGAAGGTTGTAGACAGACACGAGGTGAAGGGAACTCTTTGAGTTCTATCATCTGAAGGAAGCATCCACTGAGGGAGCTTTTATTGGGTTGCTGAATACTCAGAAAGACTCAGCACGGAGGTTGCTTGAGAAAGGAGCCAGGAAGGCGTCGATATTGATCATCTGAGGGAAAGGAAGACAAAATCCCTCAAGGGGTCTGAGTATTCGCTGAAGCTCAGAAGAGACATCACCGTGTGGGCGCAGAGACTCTGCAGGAGCGCGGGAGACAAGGAATCCATTGAGGATTCAAGGACTGAAGCTCAGGAAGGGCAGCGCTTTTCCCACGTATCAGCGAGACTCAAGTTGAGGATTCGCAGAGGAGAAGAAACACAAAGGTCCAAGCCTTTGGGAACGAAGAATTCTTCCAAGTCTGGGAAGAAAACTCAAGGAAGCTCGAGGGAGCACAGCAACCGTCGGATCAACGGAGAAAGAAGGTCTACACCGTTGGATTTCCACGTCTAGGAAGAGGTTCTCAGAGGAAGAGAAACGACGGATGGAAATCAGGATCCCTGAGGATCGGGGTTCGGCGTTCGGCGTTTCCCGGAGGCAAGAGTTCAACCTCTTTGAAATCACGATCGGCAATTCCCCGAGTCAACTGGAACCATTGATCAGGATGGGGATACGTGGCGTAGGATCCTGAGGAGTCGGGATTCGGGGTTTTGGAAGGGCGTGACCTTGTGCATCAGGAAACGCGAATTCCTGAATCGCGATTTCCTGATAGAACGAGACTCACTGAAGGACATGTGGCGTGCTGTTGGAGTTCGGGGTTCGGGGTTTTGTGTTGCATGAGATGAGCGACACCACAACCGCCGATTTCCCGATAGGGAAATAACATTGACCCCCCGACTATTCGGGGTTTGGGGTTGGGAGCTGCATGTGAACCGTGCCCACGTGAACCGCGATATCCCGATTTACGAAGGGGAGATTGTCGAAGGAGTTCCTGTGGGTGACTCATGATTCCCGAGGGGAGTTGGAAGAGCTGAGACTCTTCGGGCCCGAGGTTGAAGAGGGTCCTGGGTAAGTGCGGCCGTGCTGTTGAGGGCAGGTTGCGTCAAGTGGTATCAGAGCCCAAAGGTCTGGTCTTTATACTTCAGGCAAGAGGAGAGAAGGAGGAAAGGAAAGCACTCTGATACTCACGACTTGCGTCAAGTGGTATCAGAGTAGCGGAAATTCTTGCTTGTACATTTCAGGAAGGAAGAGACAGAGGAGCGAAAGAAGACAGAGTTACTGAAGACTCTATAGGTGATTGCTTGCAGGTAAGCAACAGTACATAGACAGTCAGCAGGACTGTAGGAGGATGAAGCTGAGCACTCAGGATTGCTAGAGTGACAGCAACAGATCTGTCGAGGGGACAGATAGATACAACAAAATGGCTACTGAAGGCCATAGGAAGGAAAGCAAGGCATAAAAGCTTGTAGAGGAAGCAAAAATGACTAGAGACCTCTATGAATTAAAAGCAGACATAGAGAAGATGGAACTGCGAATGCGGCAGGATAGGAGGAGGAGACGACTGCGCGAATTGCAAATGGAGAAGGCAAAAGCGAAATGGCCAGTCAAGCAGCTGATGGTCATAAGACAACGTAGGCTGTTGAAAGGATGGATGAGGTATGCTGAGAACCTCAGGGCCACAGAAGAAGACATGATTTTTTACTGTTGACCAAAGACAGGAAAAAGTCTCGATGATGATGATGATGAGTGGGATAAATTGGAATCAGCTGGTGGTTTAAAATACTGCCGGTTGGGCAGAAAAGAAGAAATTCCAGTTTTCCAGGAGGGAAACGAATTGGGATCAGTTGAGGATCTCAAGGAATGTCGTGAGGGCAGCCAGGGAATTTCAAATTGCCAGTTGGGCAGGGGAACAGAAATGAGATCGGCTGAGGATCTCAAAGACAGTCGTGAGGACAGCCAGGAAAATTTGCATTGACAGCTGGGCGACGAAAGGAGATCAGGTGAAGATCTCGAGGACTGCCAAGAGGGAAGCAGAAGCATACTAAGTTGCCTGGAGGGCAGAGATGAAAAATTGAGACTGTCTGAGAGTCTCTTGGACTCAAGGGAGAGTTCAATTCAGCAAAGGTTGCTGATGAAGATGGGATCGGTTGATCTCATAATCTTCCAGGGAAGTAGCAGTGGAAGCATCCCATATGGCCAGATGGGTAGGGATGATTTGAGAAGTCATATTCATCCAGGAGAGCTGACAGAGCATATAAGCTCACAAGAAGATCAACAGATGAAGCTGACATGAGAGGAGGAACATTAGGATGGTATACTGATGATTGGGGGAATTGAAATATTCCTGCCATTTTCCCAGGAGGAGGCAGAAAATTCTGTTCAAAATGCAACAACAGCAGGGGAACAGTCACAGTTGATGATGACTGTCAAAGAAGAAGAAGATTTGGAGCAGGTATCTGAGACTGCCCAAGTGGATGAAGAGAAGAATGAGTGTTCCGAGAAACAACTCAACAAATTCAGCCAGCAAGATGAGCGAGCTGCAGCATTTGAGCTGACAACAAAGAACCAGAAGAAGGAAACGAGCATTCCGAGGAATGGCTCGACATATTCAGCATTTCAGCTGAAAAGACTGCCACACGGGGGGTTGCAGAAACAGAGAATGAAGACACAGACAACATATGTTTGGCTGATCTGTGGGAACAGATTGAAGCCCTAGAAGATAGGGTGAAAGTGCAGGGCATGCACATCCAACAGGTGAGGTTGGAGACAGATGAGAAAGGCGTGGGGGATCATGATGATCTTCCCAATGGCCCAAAATTTTTGCAGCTGTGGAGACTGAACATAAAAACCATCCACTGGAGCAGCTGGATTAATTGATCAAGGAGATCATGGAGCTGATGTTGAAATCAGCGCAGACTACCAGCGAGGAGAAGCTGGGTAGAGGAAAGACAACAGTAGCAGCGCAGCGGAAGCAGCAGCAGCAGAATGGAGCAGGTGAAAAGCTCCACAGACTTGTTTGGGACCCAGGTGGATTCCAACAATTACAGGGGAAGCTCATGAGCAGGAGCTCATGATTTTTGCAGCTGTGGAGTATGATGCAGGAGCATCTCTCCATGCCAGCCAGTCAGCCACGTCAACGCGCACTCATTCAGGGCTGAAAGGGAGGCGCAACCTCATTTTGAATTTGTATTGAATGTAATTTAATGTCTTAGGCTGGTGAGCCATGAATGCCATGCCTTTGCGTAGGCATTAGATAGGATCGGCCTTTATTGTAGATTGGCTGAGATCTAGGTCTGATTCTGGACTAGACAGCCCCATTCATTGTAATTGAATAGGGTAGGTGTACCTGGAGGGAAGCGCTCAATGAGCACTCAGGTAAAAGAGATT
>ML780259.1:116703-185358 GCA_009831015.1 Picea engelmannii | reverse complement strand
ATTTAAATAATTTATCTTGTATTCACTTTGAATTATAGTACACTCATCAATTCTCTTTATTATTTACCTTCTAAAATCTCTTAAACCACTTTGACTACTTTGACCTTTTGGGGCTTCTAGATGGCATATGAGGGTCCTCCAAATTTGTAAGGCCATAACTCTCAAACCGTGAGGAGTTATGTGACGTTTCACATACCACCATAAATGGAATGACATGTAATATCCATTTAGAATACTATTACCTTAAAATATATCAAAACTCATACCGTTATCCATCAAACAAACTTGGGTCAATTACCCAAACATGGGTTCTCCAACTTCTCATGGCCATAACTCTCTAACCGTGAGGAGTTATGTGACGTTCTACATACCAACAGAAATGGAATGACAAGAAATATCCATATAGGATATTTTCACTAAAAAATTCACAGACCTTCATCTCATTATTACAAAAATAATCATGGATTCTCTAACCATAATTATAGGATAACTCAATTTGAAAAGTGTCTTCCCATGAGGGATTTCACCATAAGGGGACCACTTTGGAGTTAATCCATTTGTACTTACTATCAACCATGAAAAGAAAATAATGAGTCATATTTACATCAAACAAACTTGGATCCATTACCCAAACCTTTGTGCCACTGGGATTTCTTCAAGGGTTAACATCAATGACAACCAACCCTAATCAACAATCTCCCCATTTGGCATTAATGGAAACACTATGATGCAATACTGAAATCATTTCATGCAATACTAAATTCATATCATTCATGATCCCCCTGGAACCATGCCTCTGTCCTCTGCATATCTATGACCATTTCTCCCCCTAGAATCATGCCTCTGTCCTCTGCATCTAATAAATCTCTCCCCCTTTGTCATCAATGGAAAAGGTATCTTTCCATATGGAGCTGATCCCCCTAAATGAACTGTCCTCTTTATGGTGCTTCCTTGTGTACATCAAAGACATATAAGACAAGCATTCAAAAGTATTCGTTTTGGAGTAGAAATAACTCTGAGTCTCTGGTGAAGATACTCAAAGGGTTCCCGTGGAAGTGGTTTTGTAAAGATGTCTGCCACTTGTTCTTTTGTGCCCACATACTCAACTCTGATGTTCTTTTCTACAACCTATTCCCATAAAAAGTGATACTTGATTGGAATGTGCTTCATCTTGGAGTGCATCATCAGGTTCTTTGAGATACTGATGGAACTTGTATTATCACAATAGATTAGAATGGGATTATCATACTCAACCTGTATATCTGTCAGATTTTGTTTCATCCAAAGAACCTGTGTACATCATGCTGTTGCTGCAATATACTCTTCCTCGGCTATATATAGAGATATTGATGATTTTTTCTTGCTTATCCATGATACTAAACACTCACCCAAGTAGAACGTTACTCCACCGGTGCTTCATCGGTCATCAATACAACCTACCCAATATGCATTTGTGTAGGCAATAAGTGATAGATACTTTCATTTTGGATACCATAATCCAAACTATTATGTTCCTTTGAGATATATGAAATTCCTCTTCACTGCTAATACATGTGATTCCTTTGGTGTTGCTTGAAATCGTGTCGCCTGTCCAACTGCCTTCATTACATCTGGTTTGGATGTTGTCACATATAGTAGGTCGTCAATCATTGACCTGTATTACCTCTGATCTGTACACTTTGAATCATCATCTTTGCTCAACTTGCAACTGGTTTTCATGGGAGTGATAATTGGTTTGCAATATTCCATTCCAAGCCTCTTTAACATTTCTCTGATATACTTGATTTGAGAAATAAAAATTCCTTGGTTGCTTTGACGTATCTGAAGTCCCACAAAGAAGGATAGTTCTCCAAGTAATGACATTTCAAATTCATTCTGCATATCCTTTACAAATTTTTGGCTTAACCTGTCATCATCACTACCAAAAATAATATCATCAACATAAACTTCAATTAATAAAATATTACATTGACTTACCTTGATGTACAGGTTGTTGTCTGCATTTCCTTTTCCGAACCCTGCCTGCTGCAGATATTTATCCAGTCTAGAGTACCATGCTCTAAGAGCCTGTTTTAGAGCATACAACTAAAATCCTTCTAGTTGTTCAATGTAGACTTCTTCTTCAAGTTCCACATTCAAAAAATATGATTTTACATCCGTCTTATACACTTTAATATTTTTGGAGCATGCATAAGATAAAAGAAATCAGATTTATTCCATTTTGGCAACTAGGGAAAATGTCTCTTCAAAGTCGATTCCTTCAACCTGTATATATCCTTTACATACCAATATAGCTTTGTTCCTTGTAACCTGCCCATTTGCATTCAATTTATTCCTGTATACCCACTTTGTATCGATCACATTCTTATCCTTTGGTCTTGGAACAAATTCCCAAGTGTCATTTTTCTCTATTTTATCCAATTCTTCATCCATGGCCTTATTCCAAAATTCATCCTTGTTGGCTTCTTCAAAACAGTTTGGTTCAATTGTAGATAAGAATGCTAGGTGTGTTTTTTCTGGTGAACATATTCTTCTTCTAGTCTCAACTCCTGCATCTTTGTTTCCGATAATCTGATCTAAAGGATGATTCTTCTATACTCATCTGCTAGGTGTCTTTGGAGACCCTTGCTGAACTTGCTCTTATGTTTTTGTCGGAGTCTCTTCATCTTCCTCTTCTACTTCTTTTTCATCTTCTACTTCTTCTTCGAAAGGTTATTCCATTGATTCATTTTCTTTTTCCTTTGATTTTGGTTTGTCTGTTTCATCAATTGTTGCATTGATGCTTTCCATAACTTTGTTCAATCTCAGATTGTAACACTTGTATTATTTCCTTGTACTTGAGTAACCAAAAGGTACTCCTTTGTCCATACGAGAGTCAAACTTTCCCATTCTGCCATCTTCTCTTTTGATGTAGCATTTGCTTCCAAAATCTCTGAAGTATTTCACATTTGTTGGTCTTCCATTCCATAGCGCATAGGGAGTTTTGTTAGTGTTGTTTCTGAGAATTACTCGATTTTGAATGTGAACTATTGTATGCACTGCCTATGTCTAAAATATATCTGTCAATTTTGAATCCATTAGCATTGTTCAAGCCATTTCCTATACTGTCCTATTCTTTCTTTCAACAACTCCATTATGTTGAGGTGTCTTAACAACGGATAATTTCCTTTTTATTCCATGACTGTTGCAGTAGTCCAAAAATTCCTTTGAAGTGAACTCTCCTCCATTATCATATCTCAAGGATTTTATTTTGAATCTATTTCATTTTCAACCATTTCCTTGTAGATCTTAAAGTTTTCAAAAGCTTCTGACTTATTCTTGAGAAAGAAAACTGCAATCATTCTTGTATAATCATGAACAAATAACATAAAGTATTTCTCACCTTTTAAACCCTTTGTTGTAGTTGGTCCAACTAGATCAATGTGGACAATTTCCAGTTGTCTTGTCATTGAATATTCCTTTGATTTGAACCTGGTCTTTGTTTTCTTTCCTTGTTAACAATGCTTGCATAAAGTGTTGGTTGATTTCGTGATCTGGGGAATTTCTCTTACTTCTTCTCTTTTGATAACTTTGACAAGGTTATCAAAATGTATGTGACCCATTCTTCTATGCCATAGTCAATTTTCATCTTCCTTTCCTAGACAACACTTTTCATTTCCAATTTCACTTAACAAATATATGTTGCTTGAAGTTCTTGCAACTGTAGCAATCAATTTTCCTGGACCTTCTTTTCTTATCTCACACTTTTTTGAATCGAAAGTAACTTTATTACCTTGGTCACACATTTGACTCACACTTAGAATATTATGTTTCATATCTTCTACTAGTAGAACATTTTATGTCTTTGTATTCTTGTTCCCAATTCTGACTATGCCTTTTCCAATGATTTTAGCTGAATCATCATTTCCAAAGGAGACTTATCCATATATTTCCTTTATTAATGTAAGAAACCTATCTCTATCACCTGTCATGTTTTTTGAACAACCACTGTCAACATACCAACCACGTTTCTTTTGCTTAGCTTGTAGAGAGAGTGTACATTCTTCATTGCTATAATGATTCTACTTTCTTATCCATGTTATTTTATGAGGTTCCTGTCTGTAAATGTTGTTATTTTGTTGTGGTTCTCTAGGAGAGACTGTCATTGTGAAATCTTTGGCCATGTGTCCAAAGTTGTTACATTTGTAACATTCCACTTCAGTTCTCAAAGATTCAAACCTGTTGTAACTTCTTCTCTGTGTTTCAGTAGGCCTTCTAATCCTTTTGTGTATGACTTTCAAAGTTTTTTATGTTCCTATTGTTAGCTATGCAATTCACAACTTTATGTCAAAAATTATTACATGCATAACATAAACCAAAAAATATAGTTTGATACCTGGGAGTTGAATATCTTCTGAAAGGAGGTGCTCTTATGAATCCTTCTTCTTCTTGAGGCCTATCTGTTTGTTGTTGATTCTGAAATCTGAATCTTCTTGGTGGAGGAGTGTCCCTGTAATATTCCTTGCATATCTTCCTATCCCCTTTGATTATTTCTGCATAGCTTTTTGGATATGTTTCGTGCTCTGTTGTTTTGGAGCTTGATCCCTTTTCTGTCTGATTGTATCCAAGTCCATACTTGTCAAGATGATATTTTTTACTGCTGATAATGTCATCCAAAACTTTTGAGCTATTCTACATATTTTTCTTTTGAATATCCTTTCTTAAAGTGACAATCTCTGCTTCCAAATTTTCAATGTTCCTGTCCTTTTCTTCTAGATGTTCTTTTAGTGCTTCTTCAATTCTTTTATCTTGTTCTATTTGAACCTTCAAATTTGTGATCATTTGTTCTAGTTCTTGAATATCTTCTTTCTTGTGTAGTTCCGCTTGTAGTTTCTTTCTTTTCTTCTTTTCTCTTCCGATAACTTCTATGGCACACATCAATTCTTCTCGGTAGTCAACATCTGCCTCTTCAATTTCTTCTTCGAATTATTCATATTCTTCTTCGGAGTCGTCTTTATCATAGTCTTCTACTTCCATGAATAGAACTCTTCCCGTCTCACTGTCAATGAATTCATCTTCATCTAATGATGAGATGTCTTCTTTGGTGCATAAGATTTTCTTGAAAACTTTCTTTGTAGTTTTTTTGCCTTTATATGTTTGTTTTCCTTTTGAGTAACCTTCATCATTTCTTTTTTTCTTATGAGGACATTTGTTAGCAAAATGAGAAATACCATCACAATTAAAACAAATTAAAGGAAGACTGCCTCTATACCTACTGTCGGTTCCCTTGTTCAGTCTTTTGACGAAGTTGGCCACTTCTTCATCATCTCCTAAGATGACACTGTTGTGGCTATGTTATTCTTGTTTCTTTTCCTTTTTCTTTAATATTTTTGATGCTTTGAAGGATGCTTCTTTTACATCTAGATTTTCTTGTTCAGTTCTCATTTCATATGCTATGAATATTCCATGCAGTTCTCCCATGCTTACTGAGTTTAGATATAATCTTTCTTCTACTGTTGATATCTTAGGGTCAAATCTCATAGGAAGAGATCTCAGTACCTTTTAAAAAATTACAGATTCTTCGATTTCTTCTCCCAATCCTATGATTGAATTTACTATTTCATCGAATCGTAAGAAGTAGGATGCAATATTCTCATATTCCTTCATATTTAGTTGTTCAAACTGACCTCTGTATGTTTGAAGCTTTGTTTCTTTGACTTTGGAATCTCCTTCATAAATATTTCGAAGCTTGTCCGAAATCTCTTTAGTGGATTTACAATGTACAACTTTGGTGAATATTGTTTCATTGAGACCATTCAAAAGTGCATTTGTGGCTTTGGAATTATTCTAAAGTAGTTTCACTCTTTGTCATTTGTTGGTGGAATTGTTGGTGCTGTGTATCCATCTACATTTGATTGCCAAATTTAAAATCCCTGTGCCTGTATATATGTCTTCATCCTTATGCTCCAAAAAAACATTTCTGGCCATCAAATTGTGGTATTCCATTTTTATATCAATTGTTTCTCTCCATGATATACCTTTTCGTGGTTAAACTGATTTCTGAAGGAACCGACTCTGATACCAATTTTTGGATTACTGAGAGGNCAATGTATAATTATCATCTAATAATGAGCAATGAACAAATGAACAATCATACACATACATAGTACACCACTGTTTTATGTGGAAACCCAAAGCGGGAGAA
Organism: Picea engelmannii; assembly: GCA_009831015.1. Lineage (NCBI taxonomy): Eukaryota > Viridiplantae > Streptophyta > Pinopsida > Pinales > Pinaceae > Picea > Picea engelmannii. The sequence goes on along the minus strand of ML780259.1, from coordinate 179,174 downwards.
AAACCACGGAATGATTTTTCTTATATGTCTTGAATAATTACATTCATTGGAAGCACCAACTTCCTTTTTTTTCTAGTTGCAACTGGAAGGAGGCTCAAACTCCCTAGTTTCTCAGGCTACAACCTGAGGGAATCTTCAACTCCCCAATTCTCTAGCTACAACTAGAAGGAGGCTACAACCCCCTATGTTCTCCGGCTACAACCACCTGTCCTTGACCTATCCAACCGCCCTAAAGTAGAAGTAGAATGATGGAACCACTGTCACACTATCACTATAATATATACCAATGTAAACCTATACCAATAAAACTGAACCATGCATCAACCATGCATCAACTTGTACCTCAACCTGTAATCAACCTGTACCATAAACAAGTGCATCAACCATGCACCAAACTGTACCAAACAACCTGTAATCAACCTGCACCATAAACAAGTGCGTCCAACCATGTACCAAGTATGTACCAATCATGTGTCAACTACTCATCAACTATGACTCATCAATATGTACCAACATCATCAACTATACACCTCACGTATGTGCCAACTCATCAACTACTTCTCTCAACCATGTACCCAACATGTACCTTAACCAAAATCCCTCATTAATTTCAGAATCAAAATATAATTTGTAACTCTGTAATAGACCTGGTGTATATGATCACATACCTGCAAACCTTCTTTAACTTTAAGAACAAGAGACTAGAATTTTCATCAAAATTTTCTTTAGTCTCACATGACTAGTTTTGGATTAGTCAACAACCCTGTAATGAATAAAGATCTAAAACTTATACAAAATGTTATTCATTTTGTTTTATGAAATTCCTCCAGGTGTCACTACTTGGAACCTCTCATAAAAGGAGTTATAGAAAAAATGACATACCTTGCCGGATTCTGGATTATTCTAGAGAGAGACCTTAAAGAGCATTCCATGCACGAAATATTTATGGAATAGATATGAAACTGTTAAAAAACATAATACTGAATGTACTCTAACCAACACATTTTGTATTATTGAATTTAGATCTGTTATGAAGAAGTTATGTCGTTTTTACCTGAAACACCTATTTTAGACTAGTTTCAGGACTAGCTACCGACCCTATTTTCCACGGAGTGTAACTCCAAAAATACAACAACCCACAAGATTATTTTTTTAACATAGATACGTGGATATGTTTCCTCAATGGAATAAAAATTTAATGTTCCGAATCATTCTAGAAAAAAAGGTATTGCGAAAATGGTGAGATGACCTATAAATAACATACCTTAGAAAGCATCATCAAAATAAGTTATCCTTCTTTGAATTTCAGCCTTCTTTTCTTCACCTTCCCTTAGAGATTCAACTTATATATCCTTTGGTTACCTCAGAAACCTATATATATTCAATATTCTTAAGTGTGATGTAAAATGAGAGAGCCTTGCCTCTTATTTATACTCTCCAAGTAGCTTCCTTAAAAACATCTTCTAGGTCACTTTGCCCACTTTCCTTATTTTATTGTTAACCCACTTCTAATTTCTCCATTAAATTTATTATTTAAAAAAATTATTTTGTATTCACTTTGAATTATAGTACACTCATCACTTCACTTTATTATTTAACTTCTAAAATCTCTTAAACCACTTTGACTACTTTGACCTTTTGGTGCTTCTAGATGGCATGTGAGGGTCTTCCAACTTCGTAAGCCCATAACTCTCAAACCGTGAGGAGTTATGTGATGTTACACATAACACCATAAATGGAATGACATGTAATATCTATGTAGAATAGTATTACCTTAAAATATATCAAAAATCATACCATTATCCATCAAACAAACTTGGGTCCATTACCGAAACATGGGTTCTCCAACTTCTCATGGCCATAACTCTCTAACCGTGAGGAGTTATGTGACGTTCCACATACCACTGGAAATGGCATGAAAAGAAATATCCATATAGGATAGTTTCATTGAAAAATTCACTAACCTTCATCTCATTATTCAATAAATAAGCATGGGTTCTCTAACCATACTTATAGGATAATTCAATATGCAAAGTGTCTTCCCATGAGGGCTTTCACCATAAGGGGACCACTTTGGAGTTCATCCATTTGTACTTATTATAAACCATGACAAGACAATAATGAGTCATATTTACATAAAACAAACTTGGGTCCATTACACAAACCTTTTTGCCACTGGGCTTTCTTTAAGGGTTGACATCAATGACAACCAACCTTAATCAATAGTATCATGGCTTGGCACAGGGGTGGCCAGAGTGCAGGTTTGAATGAATTTGATCCTATGGTTGGGTGGAGAGGCGTTCTCCCATAATTAGTTGGATGCTACATCTTGAAAATAGATAAGTATCCCTACACCCTGTATTCGTGTTCATGGATATGCATGTTTATTGATGAATAGACTGGATATTACACTGCAAGTCTGTGTGCTTGAGTAAAAATGGACCGAGATAAATGAATTTTCCCTCTCGATGTTTTATTGAATAGATAATTCTAAATGACTGAGATGAGTCCTTGTGTCATTTATAAGTCTATATAATATGAAATATGTAATTTTGGAATATTGTTACAATCAATAGAGTTGAATTGATTCAAGTAAGAACCTATAATGGATTGATATGAGTGACTGTAATACTCCCCTAAAGGTATGATAACTTATTCTTAATAATGTCATGAGGAAGGTCAGTACATGTCGCAAAACCCTGTATTATCCCTCTTCTTGATAAGAATTAGTTTTGGGAGACCCAACATTCATGTGGGTATCAAAAAACATACTAGTGCTTGTTGGGAACTGCGTTAAGAACCGGGGGAAACCTCAAAAAGGGTTAAGTCCTGAATTACATTGATAACATGGGAAAAAACATGTTTTGAGTCTAAAGGAATTACAACCATTGGATTATCATAGTGAATGGATCCTGACCCTTCATCAAAGATAGTTATGGAGCCTGTAATGTACGTAACATAAATCGACGAGGATCATTGATTAATCAGAGGGAGACTATGGTGGGTTATAGATTGTTATATCCATCATGGTGGATGTGAGTAGAGTCTGAATATGCCTAGGACCCAACATCTTCACATTCGTTGGATACGACACAAAAATTTGTTCTCAGTCATAGATCATGAGGGAAAGTATTATCAGATTCATAGGATGGGATTAGCCCTGAATTACCAAAGTAGAGGCATTCCTAAAGGGGAGGTATAAGGGGAAATATGGGGAATCCATAGGGAAACAACCCCTGAATAACCTCCATCGTAGATTTTTCTAAGTCTTGTTTAAGTGGGACTAAGAGACGAGATGATGTCAGCATGGCATGTCGTGCTGACAAGGACCACTATCTTGTTCAAAGGACAACACGTTTAAGCCTATGATTGAAGGAAGGACCAAGGGGTAGTCCTCGTTGGATTGTAAATTCTAAGAGGTTTCATCAAATTCAAACCATCCAATCTGTTAGCAATGAGAGTCACCCTCAGACTGCAAGAGGATAAGCCCAGTACCCATCAAAATGTTTATGGAGGTAGGTTTATGAATGGAGGTCAAATGGAAAAAACTCAGTACAAGAATGTTTTAACACATAAATTGGACAAGAAATGCATAGGGAAATGAGGTCCTCATTAACTTCATTCAGTGGTTTAAGGTTAAAGGTGAGCAGAGGGAAGACTTAGAGAGAAAGGTGGACATGTCTGCCATGGACATCCGACTTTCAAGTAGCTTGATGAAGAAAAACTCAGGCACAAGAAAACTCTTGAACTCAAGTTTCAGACACTGAAATATATCACAGTTGCATAATAATCAAACCTCCATTACCATGCAACTACAACAAATTGTCTCGATTCTCCATGTATGAGCATTTCAGTATAACAGGGAAAAAGGAAACAAGGAAATTAGTGAAACAGGTCACATCAACATTATAATCAACCCTACATTACAATACTACCACAACCCTCGTATGGATCCTCCATGCATGAGTGTTTCAACAAATATTTAAACAACATGATGAAAGAAGTTGACTTCTATTAATGCGAAAGTCTCATATCTCATACAAAACCATAGAAAAATTATGTTAATCAAAATATTACAAAATAGGGAGTTGTGCTCAACTAGTTGACCACCTTAAAAAAATATTGAACTAATCTAATGATACTCAGATCAGTCCACAAATGCTAGGAGTGTGATCTGGTCATTCCATTCAAAGATTTACGTCTGTGCAACCTTCTGTCAGACTGTGCATTTATTCTTATGTCAGACGCAAGCTCAGATCAACATGGGCCTATAGAAAAAATCACCCATTGCAGTAACTTGGGCTTACGACTCTGTCTCCTTAGCCAAAATTCTATGCTTTCCATTTATGGACTGAGCTGAGGTTTCAACTACCAGTCCTTATTAACTAAATCTTCCTCAGGATTGGAGCGCTACTGGACGACTAGCGGGTGACCACCAGTGGTTGCCATATATGATATTATATGCACACATGATTTTGGGGCCGTGAGAAGCGGCTTAGGCCCACGCCGCTTTTGGGCTTAAAATGCACCCTCTTCTGCCACGTAGCCTCCCTGCAAAACCGTGGTTAGGATTTTCGCTTGCCTTTGGATTTTAACATACACGCAATTTATTGTGTCCAAATGATCGACGATCGTTGATCTGATCGTGACCTGGGCTCTGGGAAGTCCCGCTATTTTAGTTCCACTGCTAAAGCTTTGCCTTCCTGCCAACCTTAGAAACTCTTTAATTATGCTTGGGGGAGGTGCCAATTTTGGTGCTAGGGAGATTTGATGCTGAACAAGAATATTTCCCAGAGAACGGATTCTCGAAGCTGACGTGGTGACCTGGCATCACTGTGTTGATGTGTAATAGAAAGGAGGGTGACACATGTCACTTGGAAACAAGCGGATTATATGCCCAAAGGTTCTTGGATTGAGTGCCACGTGTCAGTTCCAGATGGACAGGTGGCGAAAGAACTGAAACTACACAGCAGAAACGCTTCAAGAATTTGCAAACAAGGAGGGAGCGAGAACACCAAATCTCTAGAGTCCGAAGAAGATCTGAGATGCTAGATCTAGGAGGACACGTGATAGAGATCCATGCACTCCACAAGAATGCGTTCCGGAGGAAACCAAAAAGAGAGGATCCAAAACTCCCGAAACCCGAAATGGAAAATAAAATCATGATTGTTCGGTGGAGACAGACATGCGACAGAGATCCATGTACTCGAGAGCGAGGGTATGGAGGATTCGTTGACCAAGAGTTTTCTAGAGTGCCAAATATATGCGATGCTAAAACCCTGGTCATTGATGGCATAGACGCGCGACAAAGATCTGTGCATTCCGGGAAAATAAGTTCAGAGAAAATCGAGAGGAGAAGTGCCAAAACACCCAAAACCCAAAATCTGAAGTAAATCATGCCCGTCTGCTGGAGAAGGATGCATGCCAGTTGATATTTAATTCTAGGATAAAAGAATCTGGATGAAATCGGGATTGGAGAAGCTAAAACTCCCAAATCCTGGATTCTCGAAGTAAATCATGATCATCCGCTAGATGAGGACGTGTGGTGCTTGATCTGCAACTCTAGGGATTCTTCCTAGCAACTAATCCTCACACAATTTTGACATGTTGAATACATGCAAGCCGCTAATCTGAACTACACATGGGATCTTCATTGTTGAAAATCGAACCAGTCTGCTTGCTTGTGTTTCAAGCCCGAAATAGACTGCTCTGAATGCTGCGTTTGGATGCTTCCTGTGTAAACAAAGGACTTGGTCGGCCTGCTGAGAGCTCAATTTTGATAGCGCCACTTTCTAGATCTAGATTTCATAGCGCCTTTGAGCCACTTTTGTTGCTGCAGATTTTTGTGCTAACATTAGGCTCCAACTGGGATGGGGGCCTCCCTGTGAGGCTTCCAAGAACCTTAGCAGTTCCATTCACCTTATCCTTTGGGATATGGATTCATCTGTGTAACCAACCTCGAAACACTGCTAACAATCATCACTTATTTAAGAAAACTGAGAGACCCTCTATAAACTAAGGAAAACAAGGCTCGTGAAGTGAGCTTATTACCTGCTACAAACTTGAAGGAAATAAAATGCTCGATAAGCGAGCTTATTTCCTACAGTACCCTACCTCTAACCAAGTATGCAATATGGTCAAGTAAAATAAGATTTCCATAGTATCCATTCAAGTAATTTCAAGACTGAGATGATCTTGTCTCCATCATTGATCAATAGATAAAAACAAAAATATACTAACAGTGATAGAGAATCATTCAGAAAACCATACTCACACGTGAACGTTGGTGAAATGAAAACTAAAATTTTCAGAAAATCCGAAAAACTTGACTCCAACAAGGATGCAAATGAATCTTTGAAATAAAGATCAGAAATCTGTTGATCTTCAGGAAAAAACTGCTCATCCATGAATGCCTCTTTACTTGATAATTGATAACCTTCTTTCTCTTTCATAAGAAGATCTTGGTCATTAGGAGAGACAACTTCTTCTTTAAAATAATGATCACGAGATAATTGCACAACCGAATTTAAAACATATTGATAGTGCTCAACTAGGAACATATGATTATCTATACAATCATTTGTTACCTCATGCTCAAAATATTTCAGAAACTGATCATAAACATGACATGTATCCCTGTCGATAGGAAAATCTGAGCATACTAAAGAATCTGGTTCCAAATGTAAAACATGCTTACAACCTTGTTGCTTCTCTAGATCTAATTCATACTCACTGTCTTTTTGTTGTTCATCTGAAATATACTGACAATCCTCTTGCTTCTCATCTTGTGCATGCATATTTTCAAAATATACTCGATCTCGAATCTTCTTTCTAGCACAGATGTTCTCCTTGACTTCTTCATCGTCTTCAAATAAAATTTTTGAGGATGAATATTTACTTCCTCTCAAGAGACGAACAAGCTATGAATGTTGAGCCATTACATAGTACACCATGGCAGCAGTCCCAGAAGGTCAGATTTCCACTGGCATGTTATGATAAACACTATAAAACCTCCCGTTGAAGACAACCAAGGATTCCTCTTCACCTCTCCTCAAAGAATTAAAATCATCCAAGTACTGATCAAGGGACTTGTTCTCACCCCAACACTTTAAAAGGGAATTTCACAACTTGATCCAAGAACCAATGGAATCAGGTCTCAAACCCTTAAACTACACAACAACATATCTGATCATAACAACATCATCATGTACTATCTCAAACTAATCAATAAATTTCTCAAAGGCCTCCAAATTCCTCTCAGCTGTAACATGATCTTCTCCAGATAACCAAGGAAGATACTTAAGGAAATCAAGAGGATAAGGATGAAGGTGATATGGCATCCTTAAAGTTTTAAATATTTTGTATCTGATTCTAGTTTGAAAACTAGTGGGATGGATATGAGGTTTAACAAGGTGATGGAAAGTTTCAATAATAACAGTAGGAGGTGATGAGATAAGATAAGGCTTTGAATCAGTTGCAACCTCCTCAAGTTTACAAGGGTGATCAAAATCAAGAGGGATTTCAATGCAAATTTCATCATTATGAATAGGTTGAGGTGAAGATACAAGATCAACATCTACAACATAGGCAGAAGGAAGGTCTTCTCCTTCCAAGGATGGATATATAAAGGAAGGTTGATGATCATCTGAATAAACAAAGCAGAGGATAATCCTCTTGATATGTAAAGGGAAAGAGAGAAATGACCTGATAAAGAAAAACAAGAGTTCATGGAGAAAGATCATAAGTTGATACCTAGTCATCCCCTTTCGTATGGTCATATGTTTTTCAACAGGATCCTTCCCAATGAAGTCTTTAATTGTGGAGTCGCTAGGTAGATGATTACATTCAATTTCTGTGTCCCTCTCTTGTCTACCATCAAGAGATGGATCTAATCAATGTTGTTCTCCCAAGGAATATTTATTCATTTTCGTCCCTCACAACAACACCATGAATGTTAGCACTGAGATTCACCCTCAGAATGCAAGAGGATAAGCCCAGTACCCATCAAAATGTTTGTGGAGGTAGGTTTATGAATGGAGGTCAAATGGACAAAACTCAGTACAAGAATGTTTTAACATAGAAACTAGACAAGAAATGCATAGGGAAATGAGGTCCTCATTAACTTCAGTCAGTGGTTTAAGGTTAAAGGTGAGTAGAGGGAAGACTTAGTGAGAAAGGTGGACAAGTATTCCATGGGAATCCAACTTTCAAGCAGCTCGGTGAAGAAAAACTTAGGCACAAGAGAACTCTTGAACTTAAGTTTCATACACTGAATATATCACAATTGCATAATAATCAAACCTCCATTACCATGCAACTACAACAACTCGTCTGGATCCTCCATGCATGAGCATTTCAGCATAAGAGAGAAAAAGGAAACAAGGAAATTACTAAAACAGGTCACACCCTCATTATAATCAACCCTACATTACAATACAACTGCAACCCTCGTCTGGATCCTCCATGCAAGAGTGTTTCAACAAATATTTAAACAAGATGATGAAAGAAGTTGAATTGTATTAATGTGAAAGTCTCATATGTCATACAAAACCAGAGAACAATTATGTTAATCAAAATATTACAAAATAGGGAGCTCTGCTCAACCAATTGACCACCTTAACAAAATATTGAACTTATCTACTTATACTCAAACCAGTCCACAACCGCTTGGAGTGTGATCTGGTCATCCCATTCAAATATTTACGTCTGTGCAACCTTCTGTCAGATTCTGTGTGTATTCTTCTATCAAAAGCAAGCTCAGATCATCATGGGCCTGCAAAAAAAATTGTCCATCGCAGTACCTAGGGATGACAACTCTGTCTCCTTAGCCATAATTCTATGCTTTCAATTTATGGACTGAGTTGAGGCTTCAGCTACCAGTCCTTGCTCATTAACTGAATCCTCCACGGGATTGGAGTGCGATCGGAAAACTAACAGGCAACCACCTGTCGTTGTTGGATACGATATTATATGTACACGTGAGTTTGGGGCCATGGGAAGCGGTTTATGCCCACATTGCTTTTGGGCCCGAAATGCACCCTCTTATGCCACGTAGCCTCCCCACAAAACCGTGGTTAGGATTTCAGCCCACCTTTGGATTTTAATGTTCGCGTAGCTTGTAGTGCCAAAATTATCGGTGGTCGTTGATCTGATCATGATCTAAGATCTAGGAAGCCATGCTATTTTAGCGCCATTGCTAAAGCTTTAACTACCTGCCAACCTTAGAAACTCTTTAATTATTCTTGGGGGAGGCGCCAATTTTTGTGCTAGGGAGCTTTGATGCCAAACACAAATATTTCCCGAAGAACGGCTTCCCGAAGCTGATGTGGTGACCTGACGTCACTGTGTTTATGTGTCGTGGAAAGGAGGGTGACATGCATCACTTGGAAACAAGAGGATGATATGCCTAAAGGTTCCTAACCTAAGTGCCACATGTCAGTTCCATATGGACAGGTGGCGAAAGAACTGAAACTCCGCAGCAAAAACACTTCAGGAATTTTCAAACAAGGAGGGAGCGAGAACACCGAAGCTACGGAGTCCAGAGAATATCTAAGACATTGGATCTGGGATTAAATGTGACATAGATCCATGCACTTCGCTGGAATTTGTTCTGGAGGAAACCAAAAAGAGAGGATCCAAAAATCCTGAAACATGAAATGGTGAAGCAAATCATGACCATCCATTAGAGATGGACATGCAACAAAGATCTGTGTACTCGGGAGCCAGGGGATGGAGGAGACGTTGACTGAGAGTTGTCCGAAGCACCCAAGAGATATGAAGTTGAAACCATGGCCATTGATGGAATATATGCGTGACCAAGATCTATGCATTCCGGGAAAATCATTTCGAAGAAAATCAAGAGGATAAGTGCCAAAACACCTGAAATCTGAAGTAAATCACACTCGTCTAGTGGAGAAGGGCACATGGCGCTCGATCTTTAACTTTAGGAGAAAAAACTTTGGATGAAATCAGGATTGGAGAAGATAAAAATATCAAAGCTCGGATTCCCGAAGTAAATCGTGACCGTCCGGTAGATGAGCACATGTGGTGCTTGATCTGCAACTTTGGGGCTTCTTCCTAGCCACTAATCCTTGTGAAATTTTGACATGTCGAATACACACGAGTCGTTAATATGAACTACACATGGGATCTCCACCGTTGAAAATTGAACCAGTATGCTTGCTTGTGTTCCAAGCCCTAAATGGACTTCTCTAAATGTTACATTTGGACGCTTCCTGTGCAAACAAAGGACTTGGCCAACCTGTTGAGAGCTCAATTTTGGTAGCACCACTTTCCAGATATAGAGTTCATAACGCCTTTGAGCCACTTTTTTTTCTGCAGATGTTTGTGCTAACACAATCCATGAGATAGATAAATATCGACCATCCTTCATAGGAGGTTGTTGAGAGTGATCGCAGATACCAGGAAAGGATTGACTTCGATGGGAGTACTCTAAGGTTAAATATGGTATTTTGATGGTAGGGTGGCCATGAGGAATATTGGTCGTTTATCTGTTGTGAGCCTTACCATTTCCATTGGAAATGTTTAATAAAGGTAAGTGATGTTAGACTGAAAAAGGAACTAGCCTGGTGGTTAGCGTCTCGTGGGTATGACATGTGTCATCACTTGAGTAGTAAGCCAAGTATATCTGTGACAACGTGTACACCACATCAAGTACACGTGGATTTCCACGTGTTGACAAGTGGTTATGCCACATGTCGTGGTATTTTGGCATAGCAAGGGGATGGTCATGACATGATGTGAAGTGCCACATGTCTCACTAACATGCCTTAGGGGTGACGTGTGTCGCCAGAGGGATGGATGACGAGACATGAGTGGTCACAAAGGGTCTATAAACCTCTATAGTGTAGGAAATGATCCATACTGTTATATATGTACATGGACATATCTAAGTCATTCTTCATATTTTGAAAGTTTATCAAGGTCTTGTGTTGGCCTAAAATGTGGATGGCGATAAAGGCTTCAATGATACAATGAGAGAAGTTGAAATACCATTAGGAGAGAGTGAAATCCATAATTGATTTCTATGAGACTCATATTAGAGAGGAGAGAGGAGAATGATGTCATAATGATGTGAGGGTTCTAGCATGGAAGCCAATGTGTCCAAGCAATGACAAGTGTCACTAAGTGATTGGTCGTCATGAAAAAGTGGGCCTTGTCCAACGAAAGTCCCTTAGGACATTTCCTTAGATCCAGGCCATTGGATCATGCTCGACCGAGAATGTCGATGATGAAAAAGCAACCATCGACGACGATAAGAACTCGAAAGATAATGACGATCATTTTTTTGGGTGGAAGTAAATATCTGTCGTTGATCACCATGACCTTGCTAGGAAGCGGTTGGAGGTGATGGAGAAGATATCTAGACCACTTATTTAGAAATTTCATCATCATTCCTTAAGGGTTAGACCTATTAGGCATTGATTAGGAATTCCAATGATGAAAAAAATGACAAGATAATTTGTATCGTTGGTCAGCTTAGGGGGGATATTCAATCTCATTCATCGAACTATTGTGGGTCCTTCCCATTTGTTCTAGAAGTGAAAAGAGGGTGAATGGTAACTATCACACAATTTAGAAACATCAACTCAATTAGGGTTGTTGGATGCTCGGCCCAAGGACCATTAGATCTATGAGGGGTATAATTAATGGATCGTTGTCAAAATTTTAGTTGGGGTATTAACAACCATGGGAATAAAACCCTTGACGACACTGACAAGAGGTTATGTGGGGTTGAAACCATAGTTCTCTTATCTAGAGGGAATGCATCACATCAGAGCCATGATAGTTCCATGTCATATGCCATGAGGAGTAGGAAACCACATGAATTTCGCATGGCAGTGAGGTGACACTTGGCCAATGAAGTCCAAGAAATTTGGGGAGTCATAACTTTCCATCCAGATCTCAGTCCTGAGAAAAATTACATTCATTGGGAATATCTTGATGAGAAGAAGACGATGGTGTCATAATAAATGGACTTTGATATTGTTATAGGAATATAAATTTTACCACCCCATCCCTTAAGGGGGTTGGGTGTGTTACAAAGTGGTATTAGAGAAAACAAGAACACTAGGTCTTGATGGGCTAGAAATTGATCCCAGGACTAGTATAACAAGACCAAGAAGATCTTGTAAGAAAGAGTTTCTTTGTGTTGGGAAATGTTTATGTATTATCTGCAAAAATTCCTCAAGGGGAGGGACAACAGATTGAAACTATAGCTTGGGAATTATAGCTGAATTTTAGTAGAAGAATTGCATTGTTCCTTTGTCAAAATAGTAACTACTCTTACAAAAGTAGGGATGCATTTGGTAGCTCTTAATGGTAAAATCCTATTATAGGATTTTGCGAGTCAAGAAGTGAATGAACTAGTTATTGTGATGATTGTGTATGTAAGGTATAAGACCCTTATGGAAAATGTCCTTGTAGTTAAAAGAACTTAGTATGGATTAATACAATCCTTAACAATATTAATTACTACTTAAATAAAATGAAAAACCCTGTATATGAAGTTCCTCATGATCAAAGGACTGATGAAAATATTTGTAAGGTTAGTTTACTTGACTTGTATTGGATAAAACTTGTGGTTGGAATAATCTAGTTAAGAAAGAGAAAAAAGGAGTCCTTTGGATTTATTGATAGTCCTCATAGAGGAAGTGAAATGACTGGAATATATGAGCTAGTCTATGAGCTCGTGGCGATATTAAAGGAACTATATATTCCTATTGACTTAGGTATTTGTTTATGCTTGAATATGTGAGATGTGAATCTGTTGTGGTGCATACATATATCATGTAAATAGATTTATTAGAACCTGTTGTTCAATTGTAAGGTATGGTTTGTTGAAGGACCATTTTGGCCAATTATGACTTGATACCATCAGGGAGGAGAAATAATGATTGAAATGATGATATTGATGTTTCATATACTCTTATGATATTTAAAGTGTCATAGACCAAAGAAATGTTGGTCCTAAATATGGTAAAAATAAATGCTTGGGCGTTTCTTGATAACCAATAATCCAATGCATTTGATTAACACCATTCAATGGATGATATCTAAATGGGTGTTGCATAATGTATTTGAGCATCAAAGAAAGGGAATCTAGGAAAGGTTTTCCCTGATAAAGGTTTGTTTACCAAAGGTAATTTGAGACATGAAGAGGGATAGAGATTGGCACTTTACTTCCTTGGGTAATGATGAAGTTACCCAATTAGTATTTCTGAGCTGGAATGCTTTTGTAGCAGAAGGACAAGAGTGAATTCTTGTTGGTTGTTACCGTGTGAATGATTGTAATATCTAAACAGAGAGGGAAACATAGTGTTGATTACTTCTATGATAATTGTCATAAGAATGGTTGTAATATCTCTCACAGAAGGATTTGGAAGTATGGAATTTCCATGTGTGTGAATGACATGGAAAATGCGCAAGCAATGAACTTGCATGATGAATATTTATCTATGTTTATATATACTTGAGTGCATGGATTGAATGCATTATAAGGTTGACTGGTATGAATACTGATATTAAAGACAAAGTAGATATGAATGAATAATATAAAAAAAATGTGCAAGTAATGAACATGTATGATGTATGAGTGTATGTATGAATCCTTGAGTAAGGAGGTAGTAAGGTAAGGAGAGTGATTTCCTGGACTAAATAATTCCATGAGTGCATGGTTGACCCTATGATGAAGAAGTCTGATTATTTTGTTTGAATACTAGCTTGAGGAGGGTGTACTCCATTCTTCAAAAAGAGCTAGTGTAATCTGTTGAAAGAATAAATAAGAAAGGATTCTATGATGATATAACAAAAGGATATATGATTATACCTTTGAGGATTGCATGAAAATGATTGTGAACAATCATAAGTTGAATAATTTTAAAAGTAAAGATGCATGTGAGCTGTAAATTGTTCATATGGTAAACACACATAAAGAAGCATGCTTATATTCCTTATGGAAAATTTGGGTAAACCTATGAAAAGATGAGGATGGATCTGACTCAGGATTTAATTTAGTTTGAATGGTGATAGATATGCAACAAGAGAGTTGCATGATAAATATGTTCTAGGTGGAGGAACTGTGTAAAGACCTTGTCAAGAAAATAGAGTTATAATGTTAAATGACTGTTGAAATATTAGGTAGTAGGATGCAAGCATATATATATAAGAATCATGTATTACATTATAAAATCATAATGCATGAATGAAAAACTAACAAATGAACATGGACCATTTTGATGTCTGAATGGTAATGTGCAGAATGCACAAGTTCGTAATTCAGTGTGAATAAAAATATTGTTGTTGGACTGTGTTGAATTATCCAAGAAAGTTAAGGTGAAACTGACCAAGACTGCTCAAGGAAAAGAGTAGGAATATCCCAACATGGGATAGGCCTAGGAAACAAATAAGGAGGAAATGAGGAATATGTTCCTCACTTTAAAACTTTGAATTGATTAACAAAGTTGTAAGCCTTAAAATAAACAACTACGAAAACAAGTACAACAGGTAAAACAAAAATGATCAAACAAAGGATTTTTAAATGAATAGGTTTGGTTGATCCCTAACAAGTAAAGGAAATGAGGACTTGGGAATAATTCAATTGAACTAAGAAAATTAAGTTGTGTTGAAAAAGTTGGAGAGGGGAGGAATACCTTATCTTCTTTCTTGTTATTTATTATGTTTTCTCTGGGATGAGAAATCAATACTATTGGCACGAGAACATTGATAGTTGTATGACTATAGAGACAACAAGAAATTTGATTGTGTTTGCACTCATGAAAATTTTGAGCATAATGTGATAGTGTGTTTACAGATATGTCGTGGAATATCTAATATTTTTTAGATATTTAATGCTATAATACATGTATTTGTATGACAACTGACATAATTTTCGATGTAACGATGCATGATAGGTGTACAAAATGATTGGATATGTTGGGAAAAGACAGATGCCAATGGTGGATAACCTCTTGTAGAGGATAAATGTAGGAAGAGTTGTTGATTGAAAAGGTTGATGAAAAGACCTTAGGAGTCGCCATGAAGAACCATTGATAAGGTAATATCAAAAGGGGTGATGGAAGCCAAAACATGTATAAAAGTCTCATTCTCAGGTGACATGAGAGTTTAAAAGGGATTAGGTAAGAATTCCTTCTGAAATATTTTATTATTTTAATGATATGAAAATGATTTTGAGTGGCTATTGTATGCCATTGATAACCAAGAATGCTATGAATTTAGGGAGAATAACTTGGAGGATATAGGTATAAAACTATGACATTCAAGAATGATTAATATCCTTACAAGAGAATTTAATGAACAAATATGTCATGAATACATGGACCAATCAAGGAGTGTTTGGGAACAAAAGTTCTCATAAGAGGAACATTGAATTAAATACATTGAGGAAATACATGTTTGCATGAGAGGGTAGGTAGTGGGCTTCCCATTACGGAAGAAGGACCTTCCAATGTTCTACTAGAATGTAACAATTGTAAAGAATGAAATTGGGCAACCTTAAATATTGGCACCCTGGTTACCAATGAATAAAGAATGCTTCAATGAATTCATATGAAATTTTAATTTCATAAAATGAATGTTGATTTGAGGTCATGATCAACTTAAAGAAGGACAATATAGCTATGCTGTAATAATGAATGTCGATAGAGAATCCATGTGGTGAGAGGTTGTATGATACCCAACACACCATCGCAAAGTGCCTAACATAAAAATACAGTAAAATGAAGTCAATGCAAGGGTGTATTGTGTGTGAATGTGACCATGGGAATGAGCATGTTGATTAAATTTACTTAATGATGAATTTCATTTGGAAAATTTGGCATGATGAGATGATGCATGTGTAATAAAATGATGTTTCCTTTTACTTTATGTCATGAATAGAGAAACGTGATCTGATTGTTAGTATGCACAATTTAATAATTTATTGTGATGCCATTGTAAAGGTGAAATGAAAATATATGAGCATGGAAACTAATTTTTTTTTGGATGATTGAAGTTGAAATTGTAGGAAAAAGGCTATTAGATATGACAATAATTCAAGCCCATAAGTAATATTAGTTCCTATTGATTATAAGAGAGCCAAAATTGTTATGAGAAGAAAAATATCATGCTTGAGAACTCTAGTTCCAATATGGAACAACTCTAAAAATGAAATGAAATTGTGATATTTAAAATCTATGGGTAATAGATTTGAAAATATTTTTTTATTAAATTAATGAAAGTGTCTAACTGTCACTATATGCATGTGATATAGTTGATATGAAACATCTATCCTGGAGGGGCAGATGATGGTCATCAAGATGGAAAGCATGGAAAAAGGTTACTATTGTGACATGGGAACCCTATGATAAGCCATGATGTCCATAGAAGATGTTGTGTTGTGGTAACATAGGCTAGAGGGATGTCTCATTTGAGAAAGTTAGAGGGACGCCTCGACTATAATACTCGATGAACTTTCTGAAACTCTTCTTGTGCGAGAAATCCTTGGTAAGGTAATATGGATCGCCTAAGGGACTATATAGAAGAGAAGGGGATTCCTAAGCCTAGGCTTGGAGGGTGAGTGGCCACAAGGAAGAGGAAACTTTGATAACTCTTATAGAGTATTGATTTGGATCATACACATAATGGGTATGTCAAGGGAAAACAACAAGCCAAGAAAATATGACAACCATATGGATGAAGATCCATGAACTACATAGATAAGTGTTGTGTTGATATGTAAAATTCCTCTTGAATTTTGGACAACAATAAATGTTTATGGATGAAATTGTGAATTGACATGCTTGTTTTTTGAAATTGTAGTCTCATTTAAGCGGGACTAAGAGAATAGATGATGCCTAAATGACATTTCATGCTGACTGGGACCTCCAACGTTTCCAGAGGACAATACGTGTCAACCTATGATTGAAGGAAGGACCAAGGGGTAGTATTTGTTGGATCGTACCTTGGGACAGGTGTCATCAAAGTTGAACCATATGATCCACATGATAGAGAAATTTGTAGCTTCCTTTGGAGGAGGTTGTGTGGAGTGAATGCAAATACCGAGAAAGGATTGACTCCAATGGGAGAAATCTGTGGTTAAATTTGGTCCATTGATCGGAGGGTGGTTGTGAGGAATGTTGGTCATTGATCTTTCACGAGCCTTACCATATATATTGGAAAGTTTTAATAAAGGGAAGTGATGTAATACTATTAAAGGAGATATCTTGGTGGTTAGCATGTTGCGGGTAGGACATGTATCATCACCTGAGTGGTCAACCAAGTATATCCATGACAACATGTACACCACGTCAAGTACATTTGGAGGTCCATGTGTCAAGCAGTGGTTATACCATGTGTCATGGTATTTTTGCATAGCAAGGGGATGGTCGTGACACGATGTGAACTTCCATGTGTCTCGCTAGCATGCCTTAGGGGTGACACGTGTTGCCAGTGGGATGAATGATGAGACATGAGTGGTCACAGATGATTTATAAAACTTTATAGCGTAGGCAGTGATATAGATTGTTAGATATTGATGTGGACATATCTTAGTCGTTTATCGGAGTTTTAAAGGTTAGAAGGGTCATGTATTAGCCTAAATGCCGACAATGATAAACGATTCAATGATATGATGAGATCCATTGACCTACCATTAGGTGAGAGTGATATCCATAATTTATTTATGTGAGACTCATCTTAGAGAGGAGACAAGAGAATGACATCATGATGACATGTGGATGCCATCATGGTAGTCTACATGTCCAAGTGGTGATAGATGTCACTATGTGATTGGTCATCAAGACAAAGTAGGCCCCATCGAGCGAAAGGCCCTTAAGACATCTCCTTAGATCTCAGTCATTCAACCAATAGGTTGAGATATCTCAACCTTACATTGATGGAAAGTCAACAAAGGCTTAGAGAGAGGGATAAGACATGAGTTCTGACGATGACAGGGTGTCGAGATTAATGACCACCATCAATATGTCATGAGAGACCTTGATGAGACCTGGATCGACAGATCCAGAGGTGTCATCGTCGAATATTGGGATTTTGATAAGGTCCTATTCGATCAAGAATGTGGATGATAAAAACGCATTCAATGAAGACAATATGACCCTGAAAGATAATGATGACCGTTGATTTGGGTTGGATTCAATCTCCACCATTTATCACCATGACCATGCTGAGAAGTAGTTGGAGATGATGGAGAAGATATCTGGACCATTGATCTAGATGTGTCGTCATTGGGGATTAAGGGTTAGACCAATTAGGCATTGGTTAGGAACGTTGCCGATGAAAAAAAGGATAAGAGAATCTGGAGTGTTGGTTAGCACATGGGATATTTAATCTCAATTGTCGATCTGTTGTGGGTCCCTCCCATCTGTTCTAGAAGTGAAAAGAAGACAAGAGATAACTTCCATGCAATTTAGAATAAACAAATCAATTAGGGTTGTTTGATGCTCGGCTCGAGGACTCTCGAATCTAGGAGGGGTCTAATTAATGGATCATCATAAAAAATTTGGTTGGGGTATTAACAACCATCAGAATAAAACCCCCGATGACAATGATGAGAGATTTTGTGGGGTTGAAACCATGGGTCCAGAGGAAAGGCATCACGTCAGATCCATGAAAGTGCCACGTGGTAGTGAGGTGGTACTTGGCCAATGAGGGCCAAGAACTCTAGGGAGTCATAAATTTCCATCCAGAGTTGAGTCCCGATAAAAATTATAGTTGTTGGGAATCTCTTTATAAGAAGAAGATGATGGTGTCATCATAAAGGGACTCTGATATGGTTAGGGGAAGTGAAATTTTACCACCCCATCCCTTAAGGGGGTACTTAGGAGGTTTGGTGTGTTACAAAGTTCACCACCTTCTATGGAATAAATGAAGGGATTTCACCTACTGGAAGTTGCAACTCCATGAAAGGTTGAAAATACGAGGAAGGACTCTTTATTTTCAATTCCTTTCTCAAGGTCCAATCCTTGGTTTATGATTTTAAAATAACTCAATGGAGGGATTTAAAAGCACTCGCTCGAGGTAGTTTTGAAATATATAGTTTTTTTGGTTTAAAATGCTCAATCAAAATTTTAAGTCAGGTGTTTTTTAAATATATAGTTGTTTTTTGTTTAAATTTCTCAATCAAGGTTCTAATTTCTCAACCTAGGCTTGAAACTTCGATAAAGGGATTAAAACCTACATCGAGATAAAACCTTAATTAAGGATCCATATAGGCCTTTATTGTGAAAATGGATTGCCAAAAATTAGGACCAATATTCATGGATTCACCTAGGTTCTTAGGCATGAAGGTTCAAAATTTATTCTTGACATGCTCCCTTAGTCCTTTTATGAGTATTCTCACTTGCGACTCCTTGATAATCCAATGGGAACAGTAGTCTAACTCTATTAACCTCCATTGTTATTATTTATATATCATGTTTCCTTATTTCAATGCATAATACTCAAGTTCTTTTACATGGTAATACATTTTAGAGAGATACTTGTCTTTGGAATACTTTATTAAAATTTATCCATTTTATAACTTCTTTATCCCTTTCTCTTTCCACTTCAAGTGGTCCAACCAGAGGTTTGCATCATTTGTGAGTTTATAATCGAAATATTCGGTCTTTTCCAAAGAGTCGAAGTCATATAGTAACATATTCCTCTCAA
Source organism: Picea engelmannii (assembly GCA_009831015.1). NCBI lineage: Eukaryota > Viridiplantae > Streptophyta > Pinopsida > Pinales > Pinaceae > Picea > Picea engelmannii. The sequence goes on along the minus strand of ML780259.1, from coordinate 159,488 downwards.
CAATGATTGACCATGCCTTTTATTGATTCCATATTTTGATATATCCATTGAAGGTAGGTGTGTTCTATTTGCCTTGTTTAGTTCCCCTATCTTCACTTTGGGCTTGTGAAGTAGAGATTTCTATAATCAATCTTCCTACGATATTTTAGATAGGAATAATTCATTAGTTCTAATAAATGATCCATGCTTTGTGTGGAGGTGATGATGCATGATTAAGTTAAACATGTGGTTAGTTAGTACAAAATATTTTGTATTAGTTTTTTATCAAAATTGTAATTTCCTCATCTCCCTAACCCCTCACGTAGGTAGGATAATATATTTTCCATGTAATAAAGGCTGACATTAGTTAATAGGGCATACTTTTTATAAATGTGAACAAGTCAATGTAAGAAGAACTAATAGAAGCTTCCTCTTCTAGAAAGATCTTCCTCTAGAATGTTATTTAGAAGACGTAATTATTATAAATAAGAGTAGGAGGCATGAAAAATCTTTTTCTTGAGAATTATTCTAATAGAGTGTGTCTTTGTTGGAGGTTTCCCCCTCAATGAGGCAAGTGAACATTTCTTTCTATAAATAAAGGTATCATTTTTGGTATTGTGTTTCTCTACATTTTGTTGTTCTGTTGTTATTTTCTGCAGTATTTATATTTTCTTCTTGTTATAATAGATATGGTACCAAGCAAGTGGTATCAGATCTATAATTCAGTGGGTAAAAATATGTTGGGGAAGAATACACACAATAAATACATAAGGTTTCATGGGGTTGTCTAGAAACCAATGTTTCATCTTGTTGGAAACCTATGTAACAATTGTTGGTACCCTTCAAGTAGTACCACATTAGACAAAATATGTACACAACCATCACTCCCATGTATTGTTAGGTATATCGAGAGTCCCTAGAGGTCTCCCAAAACTATCCCTAGATTACTCGATTGACCACTTGAATGCTAAAGTGACACCGAGAACAACACTCGGGATGATGATCTCTAGTACCTGGGTAATTAGGTAGTACAAATAAGGGTACAATCAACCCTCTTTAGTTGGTTCCTTGAGATATTGGGCCGAGTACTTCTTTTTTACTGTACACGTATATCAAAGATCTATAGCACAAGGAAAACCCTTGTTTGTAGGAACCCTATAAAACCTAACCTATGAGAAAGGAACAAAACATAAAAGGAACAAACAAGATCTATTGTCACAATAACTTGCCTCCTCCATTATTGTTGCGGAATTCCTACACAATTTTTCCTATTAATAATTTGGTCCATTCGTTGTTGTATTATTCTTTATCCCATAGTATAATTGAGGAACTATCCCATTATATTCCCCTTTCCATGTTGATCGTAGTGGTATCTATCACTTGTCATTTTTTTTTTTGTGGGCGCTCCCACCTTTTTTGGTACCCTTATATCCGCCTATTCTCTTGGATTCCTCTCTTTCCCTTGATTGTAGTGGTACCCATCACCAATAAATTCTTTCCATACAGACCCACTCACCCCATTCCTGTGTTTCACATTCACCATGGAACACACCCACAACCAAGACCTTGAAACCCGCCTCAATTCCACTCTAGACTAAAAAATAGAAGACATGGAACATGAGATCAATAAACACATGGATGACATGCAATATGCCATGAAGAAGGACATCACTGACCACCTTGACAACCAAATCAACTCCTTTTCTTATTGGCTCATGGAAAAATTGAATATTCTCAGAGGCTTTACCTCATCTAAACAACTTTTTAACCTAGAATGTGTTGCTTCCTCTAATTTCCATACATTTCAGTCCAACCCCATTTATCGTGATTTGGGTCTTCCACGTGTGGAAGTGAACAAATTTGATGGCTCAGATCCCACTGGTTGGGTCACTCAAATGGAACAATACTTCTCCTTGCATGACAACACTGATTACTTGGCCAAACTTCGTTATGATGTTCTCTATCTATATCATGAATGCTCACACTGGTGGCAATGGTGAAAAAAATCATGCCAAGGGTATGTTTCTTGGGAATAATTTATGGTTGAAATTTATGAGTTCTTTGACACTGACACACACTACCTCAACCATTTGACCAAGTTTAAGCATTCTAGTATAATGGAAGAATTTATTGCTTCATTTGAGGAATTGGATTTTTGAACAAAGGGAATTGCTAATGCCTTCTTCTAGTAATTCTTTATCAATGGAGTAAAAGACAACACCAGAGCCCAAGTCCTCATGTCTTCCCCCCATACATGGTTGGAATCTACTCAACATGCCAAAGAAGATCAACAAGTTTCTTTTTCCTCTAACCCAAAACCCTCTTTTTTCCCTTTCCCTCGACCTAGAAATCCCGCCCCTCATGCTACTCCTCTCAAGATCTAGAAATTAACTCGAGTCAAAATGGTTGAAAGCCAACTCAAGGGCCTTTTCTATAATTGTGATGACAAATATTTTGGGGAAAAAGAGTCCAGAACAAAATCTTTTTATGGTCATTTATGAAGATGTTGTTGATAAGGAGGTATAATATTCCATAGTGGAAGAATTTCCCCCAATATTTGATCCAACTCCACCCTTTGATCCACCAGAAGTTGAATCATTGATTCCATTTCATGCCTTCCTGGCTTCTCTACTCCCCAAACCATCAATCTCATTAGCTACATTAAGAATAGGAAGGTCATAATCCGTGTTGATAGTGGAAACACCCATAATTTTATTCATTGTCTCTTTGCCCAGGAAATCAATCGTTATATCCTTGTCATAAAAAAATTTCAAAACATGATTTCCAGTGGGAGCTCCATGAAATGTGGTGGGAATTGTGAAAATGTTCATCTCCAAATTTGTCAATGCAACCTAAAATCTCATATGTTTGTTATCAACGTGGGAGATTACAAAATTATGCTCGGTGTATAATGGTTACGCACTCTCGACCCCATCCTCATGTATTTTAATGAATTAACCATGCAATTCCATTAGGAGGGACAAAAATATAAGTTCCAAGGAATCACAACAAGCTCCCTTGAGATCATCAATTCCCATCGAATGGAAAATCTCCCCTAAAAAGGTCATTCAGGCATTATTTTCCAACTCTGTTCCATTCAAGAAGTTGAGACACCCTCTCCACATTCTGACTTCCAATATATCCTCTCCAAACACCAAGCTATTTTTCCACTCCCCATGGAATTCCCCCTTCCCATGGTTTTCATGACCATTCCATTCCTCTAGTCTCGGGCAGTCTCCCTCCCAATGTTCTCCTTTATTGTCATCCATTTCCCAGAAGAATTAAATTGAGAAAAAATGTTTAAGAATTGCTCGATGTAGGTTTTATCCATCCTAGTACCAACCCCTATTCTGCTCATGTGGTCATGGTACTTAAGAAATAAGGCACTTAGCGCATGTGTCCAGACTTTCACGCCCTCAACAAACTCACCATCAAAGACAAATTTCTCATTCCTCTCATTGATGATCTGTTGGATGAATTGAGCGTTGCTCAGTACTTTACAAAACTTGATCTTCGTTTTGTCTACCACCAGATACATATGAAAGAGGAAGAAATTCCCAAGATTGCATTTATAACTCATGAGGGTCACTATGAGTTCTTCATAATTCCCTTTGGCCTCTGTAATGCTCCATCCAATTTCCAAAATGTCATGAATTGTGTCTTCCATCCTTTTCTTCATCAATTTTTCTTAGTTTTATTTGATTATATTCTCATCTATAGTAAAACTTGGACAACCCATATCGCCCATGTGGATCAAGTTCTCCATCTACTTTCTCAACACCAACTTTTCCTTAAACAATGTAAATGTGCCTTTGGAGCCTCATAAGTGGAGTACCTGGGTCATATTGTCAATAAGGATGGTGTATGGGTAGATCCTAAGAAAATAAAATATACGCCGGATTGGCCTTGCCCTAAAACCCTTAAGATCTTTCGTGGTTTTCTGGGTTTAATAGGATATTATCACAAGCTTGTTCAAAATTATGGAAAAATTGCAACACCTCTCACTTCTCTCCTTAAAAAGAATAATTTCAGTTGGACTCCAACAATTGATCAATCATCACATTCCTTGAAAGAGGCTATATGCACGGCTCTGTTCATGTCGCTTCCTGACTTCACAAAGACTTTTTTCCTGAAATGTGATGCTTCAGGGATAATAATTGGGGCACTCCTCATGCAAGATGGAAGGCCTTTGGCCTTCACTAGAAAAAAACTTTTGGAGAGACATTTGGGCCAATCAATATATGAAAAGGAAATTTCATCTATTCTGCATGTCATGGATCTCTGACATCCTTATTTGTTTGGGAAACACTTCCAAATTAAAACTGATCATCAAAGCCTCATGTTATCGGAAAAATCAGTAAGTTTGGACACAAACTAATATCCCTAACTTCCATAGGAAGCTAGAACAAAACTAGACAGAATACAAACTTCATCTTATACTTCATTGTCATATAAATTAGTTCATAGAGGAATAAATGACATACCTTTTAAATGATGCTTTATCCTCACTAGTGTCATCCTTGTCGCTCCATCTTTGTATTTGTGGGATGGTGAACCTATTTAAGAAGCATAAACCAATAAAGAGAGAGAAAAAATATGTATATATTCCAATGAATTCTTTGTATAAGATCAAGGAGTTATACAATAAAAGTCAAGACACCTTTATAGGGAAGAAATGTATTTCTGCATTATATTAAATGGAAAGTGGAGAATACAATCCATGCCTTGATGTTGCAAGGTCCCTTTCAATGGCTCTTTTCTCCAACACACACACCTTTTCTCCAATGCCTTTGATGAAGAGGATCCACAATCTAACTTAGAGAGCTAAAGAAAAGCTATCTCGAGTATAATCTATAGCAGAACTCTTCATGCATAAGAAAACCTTTGCAAACCTTTGCCTTTTCCATAAGAAATCTCTCTTTATATAGGGAGAAAGAGGGATAGATGAGGAGATTAGAATGATCCCATTAAATCAGAGAAGTGAGTAATATCCAAATCGATTGGAGGCCACCTCATATTCTAGAAGATTCCCTTATAGAACATTCGTGAATTTAATTTTTCCCTTGTTTAAGCATCGTCGCACCCTATGCATAGGAAACCTATGATGACGTCGTAGTCCATATTTGGTGCAATGTGCAGCGATCAAGAATCGTCACACCCCAAGCATATAGAAGGGTGCGACGATCTCCCTTGTCATAGTTTTTAGGGAATAAAAGGTAAACCACTTTTCTCATGGAGAAAGTCTCTTTTAGTGTTTTAGGGAACATGTAAGTTATTCATGCACATGTCGTCAGTTGATCATTGGGGTGATGAAAATAATTTGTAACAGAATGCCCCCCAAAGTATGAAGTTGGAACCCGTGATAGTTGAAATACTTTGTAGAATGTATGTGTCGAAAACAAGGATTGCATTGGTCGGGAACCTACAAACAATAAGCATCTGCATAATAATATACCATCTTCTGAGGTAGGCATTCCCATACTTAGAATACAAGTGACTCTAATAATAAGTGTCAAGTGAGTCATGGCCACTAAAAATACAGTGCGGATCCATGTCATCACGATTCAACATAGCCACGATAAATACAATGTGGATCTATGCTTAAAGAATTCAAATTCAGACATAACTACAAGACATACACAATGGATCTATGTGTCAGTACAAACTTATGAATACTCCACTGCAAATTGGACTGATATGGTGAGATCCAGAGTCTTCATTTCCATTGTCTCTAAGTACAAATCTAGCCATGTTATTACAGGTGTTGAAGTCGAACATGGTAGAAACCACTTGATTACTGGTCATGAATGAAAACCATTAACAAGTGCGAGGGAAATAACCATTGATGTCAATGAATCCCAAGGTAATATAGTAAAATACAACGAATGCGAATGAATGAGTTGAAGTTGAACACTCGATGGAATCTTGCAATTAGGGGCCAATGATGTAAACCCACTGTTGAAAGTGAAGATACCTGCCATTGAGGCATGCAAGCTCCAAGGTACTAATGTGATTTCTATGTTCTGTTCCCGGATAATGAGTTGAAGTTGACAGGAAAAGACTCACCATAGGAGGGCCTTAATATATCCACCATAAATGACATGAAATATGTAACATATTTGAAGTATATCAAAGTATGAAGTGATTCGAAAATGACTCAGGGAAGGCCGATATGGTAGAAAATTTATAACTACAGATGGCCAACTCGATAGAAGGCTTTTTTAGGTTGGACTTCTCTTGAACATATGAATGACACGACAATTGTCTTGACAACATTGACTCAAGGAGGACCCAACACATGAACTTGTGGATGGAAAAACGAGAGACAAATGGATTTCCCAACCCGGATACAGTGATGAAGGGGGGTGTCATGTTCAAGAGTGACTTTACTACCACTAACACAGATACAAATACACATTTTTTCCCAATTTCCCCCCACCATTTCTGGCGAGTACCTCTCTATTTTTATGCAAGCATGAGAAGGATAACATATTCTTGTAATGTAAGCTCATCCTTCAGACGATTCCCTCATAGTATGTGTAACGAACCCTAAGAAGGAGTGGTTTGATCCCATATGGGTCTTTCAATGCTTGTTTTACGATTCCAAAGAAAGAAATCGTAGGGGTTTTTCATGTTTAGAGAGTCTGAAAAACACTTAAATAGAACTCCATAATGTCCTTTTCGTAAGTTAGTCTGACGAGACAAAAAAATAGATAACCTACCTCTCATCAAACGTTTTCTTCAAATACTTTTACGAGCATGAAAAGAACAAGGTCGCTTGGCTATATTTTCATGTTTAGGGAGCTTAAAGGATACTCCATAAAGTTTGTTTTTCATATTACCAATGCGAGTGTGAAAAAACAATAAAAGGTTACTTTATTGCATTCTCATGGTTTCATGAGAGAGAGAAAGAATTAAGATTGTGCTCGGAATTTTTCCTAAAAAATCCTAAAAGCATCTATACATAAGAAAAACATAAAAATAAATAAAAAAATTGGTGGATCCATGTCAAACGTCTCGTCCTTAGATATTTCAATTTGTAATAGAAAACTCTTTGAAAAGTTGGTTAGAATTTAGGGCATAGGTCAAATATAAAAAATAATTTATTTTTTCAATAAAATAAGGTAAAAAGTAATTAAACAGGTCAAAACAACCCATTTACGATTTCATTTTGCAATTTCACCCAAATAGTGCCCCAAACCCTCATTTTCTTCCAAATTTCAAAAATCGCTTTTAGAGCGCCTGGTGGACCATTTTGCAAACTGCTTCCGTAAAAAAGGTAATATCTTGCCCCTTTCTCTTTTCATGGTTTAAAATTTCATTTTATTGGTTTAAATTTGAGTTTAGGTCGATTTTTTGGAGGTCACTATGCTTTGAGATCATCGCACGCTCACATTATCATGAACTGCGATGATCTCAAATCACTGCAGGGGACACAAATCCATGGTGCGATGATGTCTCTCTGCGTAAAAGAAAAATCCCTGTGACAACTGCAAATCAATTTTTGAAAAGAAAAAATGAGTTAGGAAAACTTCCAAGAATTGATTTTTTATGAATCTAATCATCTTTTGATGTTACTTGGCATGTTTTCCTCAGTCCAAATGCCCGAGTTGAGAGAACATGAGCATAAGGAAGAATATTATTTTCCCGTGAATGACCTGGGAACCATCATGGCACTCTGGGAGTGTGGTTTACTCAAATTCTTCAAAATTCAGGGCTTGAGATCCCAAATGAGATTGTTGGAGTATCTAGTCCACATGTGGGATGTAAATGAACAAGCCTTTCACGTGGGTGTGCATACACTCACCTTGGATATAGGTGATATTTACTTTCTGACGGGGTTATCTCACCGAGTCTCTCAAGTATCACTCTTGGGAAGACGGGGTAGGGGAGAACCCATGTATTACTATGTTGCACACCATTGCATGCCAGGTACGAAAAAACATAGTGGCAAGGTTTCCATTGGGGATGTTCAGGATTTACCATTGCAAACCATCCTCTATACCATCACTCGTATGGCATGGAGTGTGTCTCCCCACATGGATTTTCAAAGACACTTTCAGTACGCCATAGAGTGTATGGAGCCCCGGGTCTTCAATTGGTGTGAGGGTGTCTTGAAGAATATGAAAAAGAATCTGACAAAGTGTCGGAATGGTCGGTTGAAAAAATTTGATTATTGATCCATTTTAGTGTCCTTCTTCTTGGAGAGGGTACCCGTCTTACGTCTACAGGTGGAGTGGGGCATAACTTCTCCATAAGATCCACATATGAAAATATGGGTGGATTTGATGGCTCATCACAGTGGCGTGCCTATCGTCAATTATGACGAAGCTTTCTTCCAGTGGCTGAGAGATCAATTAATCATGGTGGAGGACTATGCTTACAATGGGAAAAACTTCTATGGGGATCTTGACTTAGCTCTTCCTGAGGGATCTCAGTGCGGAGACATAGGTAGGAAGAAAATTTTCATTATATGATGTTTTTTATATTTTAATTATATAAAATGTTTTTGTCATTTATCCAAGACTAACCAAGTGCTCTCAATAATGAAAATGTGGCATCTTATCGTCCTCTAGGATCATCTCCCATTCATAGGTGAGAAGAGATACGTGTTGTGGTGGGTCGAGGAATTGTTGTCGAGGATCTCAAGGAGATTGAGTAGAAACTAGAGGGATTAACCATGAACATCCCCGATATCATGGTTGATGAACTTCCTTAGCACTACTAACACCATACAGTTGGCATATCAACATATATTGGTCGATTGCTCCATAGAGTGGCACGAGAAGTTGTTTGTTATAATGAGAAGCATCCTTGATTATTTTGTACATGAAGCCATGAGCTTCACTATTTTGATATTTTGGTCTTTGGACAAACACTTTTTGTAACTTTTGTCGTATTAATATAAAGTTCCTACCGGTTTACTTGTCTTTTTTAAAAATGTGTGTTTGGATTTATAAATGTCTCAAATGTCTGTCTAACACATAATTAGCCAATGTATCTGTCAATGTGTTTAGATATCTAGGAATATGTTGATACTCAATATAATCAAAATGTCTTTCCAAGAGGTGAATTCTTAAGTATACCTGTAACAAAGTAGGACTTCATATGGAATAAACGTTACTCAATTACCACACTACTAACTGTGAATCAATTCGTACAATAATATGACAGATGTCAAATGAAGTGACGTTAGTTAATAACTCAATAACTCCATTGTATTCCATGATATTAGTAGTTTCACGACCTAGGAAAAAATCATGTAGACTGATCATCTCATCTGTAGGTGCATAGATTTCCCATGAAGTAGATGCTAGGTTTTGAGTACTGCGACTTGCACCATCAACAAATCCAATATAGGGTAGAAAATACATTGACATATGGAAACCAAGAACAATGCAAGGTAAGCAGCTAAAAGGTGAAACAAAAATGAAAAATCACACTAGAGTATGATACAGTAAAAATACAAAGCAGTGATGCAAAAATAGTTTAAGCATAGTACTTCTTCAAGTAAATCCCATTTCTGGGTTCTCTCAAAGGAATTCCATCATAATCTATAAGCTCATAAGCCCCTTTCTACAAAAATCATTTAACGATATAAGGGCCATGCCACATGGACTCAAATTTATCGGCCCTTAATAAGTCACGATCCTATTCGTAAAGGAGAATCAAATCACCCTCAGAAAAAATACGTGGTTTAACATGCTTGTCATACTGATCTTTGCCATGCTTCTTCTGAGTTTCAATGACTAAGGAAACATCACGACGAGTCTCGTCTAATTGCATCAAATAGAAGAGACGTCCCTCTTCAGATGAGGTGTTAGGGAGAAGTTCGACAACTAGTTTCAAAGATGGGATTTCACATTCAATCGACATAATATCTTCAATACCATATACTAAATGGAAAGGTGTGAACCCTGTGGCATATTTAACGGATGTCTGATAGGCACATAATTCCAAGAAGAGCATCATGTTCCATATTGACTTGTGAATTCCTATCATCCATCGAAGCATAGTAGTAAGAACCTTGTTAATTGCTTCAACCTGGCCATTGGCCTATGGATAATAAGGTGTTGAGTTTTCATGTTGAAGACCCAACTTCTTGATAAGTTTAGACATCATCAAATTGAGAAAATGACTATCATGGCCAGTGAAGATGGCTTGAGGGACACCAAATCTAGTAACGATATGATTGAATATGAACAACGTTGTAGTTTTCCTGGTATTATCAAATGTAGGAATCGTCTCGGCCCACTTAGTGAAATAATCCATGGCTACAATGATGTATCCATGCCCCTCGACTGAGTGAGGGTTACATGTCATGAATTCAATGCCCCATTTAGAAAATGGACCAACGAAAACTATAGGGTAAAGAGGAGAAGTATGAGATCAGATATTATTATTATATGTTTGACAAGCATGGCATTTCTGGATAGCAGTAATGCAATCTTTAAACAATGAAGGCTAGAAGTTACCAACTTGTAATATCTTTTGGGCAATGGCATACCCATACATATGAACACCACATGCTCCAGAATGACAGTCATTCAAATATTTCTCAGCTTCATCATAGGTTAGACATCGTCGAAATATGGAATTAATAACACGACGGTAAAGGGTATCACCAAGGATAATGTATTTACAAGATTGATACCGAATACGACGAGGATCTACACTAGAAAGATCAGGCTGGAAAGTTTGGGTTTGGAGATAAATGATAATGTCTCCATACCATATGTTGTCAGAATTGATCAGAAAGAGAGACTCATCAGGAAAGTAATCCTCTGCGATAGTTTCTGTCTCAATAGAGGGAAGGTCACATATCAACTCAACAAAAAACAAAGATTTCTTTGATTTGGCTCGCTCAAAATCCAAATCAAACTTCTATAGAATCACTATCCATTTGGAGTATTTCCCCCCCAACAATTTTCAAGTAAGGATTTGTTGCATAGGGTTTCAATTAGAAATGATTGTGGTTTTGCACAATAATATATAATGACGAAAACGCTGAATAGCTTGAACAGTTTCCAAGTCCAATTTATCCACATGCAAATATTTGGTTTTGGTGGTCATGAGACTCCGACTCAAATAGTAGATAACATGTTCATCATGAGAAACATCCTCTTGGAATAGAACCATAGCGATGGTAGAGTCTGTAGAAGCTAAGTATATGAAATAATATAGACTATAATCAGGTGGAAACAAGAGTGGTGTACAAGTTAAGGAAAGTTTAAAAGATTCAAAGGATTTGTTGGCAGTGTCGTCCCATACAAAATCACGACCTTTCTTACAGATTCGAGTAAAACCTTTCGTTAATTCAACATAATTGGGGATGAATCGATGCAAAAAGTTTAAATCCCCTGCAAACTTTGGAGTTGGCGTAATGTACAAGGAGGAGGAAAATTGAGAATAGCTTCAACCTTTAGAGGGTCCACCCTAGTCCCATGTGTAGAAATGATAAAACCAAGAAGCCGTCTAGACTCCACACAAAAAACGCATTTATGCGAGTTAAATCGTATGCGATAATAATGAAAACATAGGAAAATGGCCCGTAAATGTCACAGGTGATCTTGTGACGCATGGAATGCACCGATAAATCATCTAGGTAAGGTTGTACAATGTGCTTAATATCATGAAAAGCGTAAGACATAGCACGTTTTAAAGTTGTACCAACATTCTTAAGAACAAAAGGTAGTTTTTGGTATGCGAAGGTTCCCTAAGGGAAAATAAAAGTAGTATTATGTTTATCTACAGATAAAATATTGATTTGATTATAGCCGGAGAAACCATCCATCAAAGAGAAGATTTCACTCCTGGCACAATCATCAATTATCTGGTCTAGGAAAGGGGTTGGATAATTGTCTGTGGGACAAGCCTTGTTGATGTCCCTATAATATACACAAACACAAATCATGCCTTGTTTCTTCATAACTGGAACAAGATTAGAAACCCAATCAGTCAAATCCACAGGATAGACAAAACCAACTTTAAGAAGTTTTTCAACTTCGAGTTTAATAGCAACAACTTTGCATGGATGTACTGGGCGAAGTCTTTGTCGAACATGTTTAGCATTCGAGTAAGTATTAATATTATATAAAACAATATCTGGATCAAATCCAGGCATCTCTTCATAACTCTAGGAAAAAATGTCACAAAATTCTTGGAAAAGAGCTTTATAAATTCGGATCTCATCACCAGAACATGAGGCACTAATATGAACATTTTCCACAATTTTGGGTTTAATCATTATATCTAAAGGGATGGTGGGTTAAATGTTACCCAATTTCCCTTCATACAAAAATATGTGTATTGATTTAGGAATAGGGGAAATAGTAACAACAATAGCTGGACTCGAAATCCGTTGGAACTATCTATGGTCTCAGGTTCTAGGAAGAGAATAGAATGATGATGCCCATCGTCCCATGGGGTATCTTCCATAGACATTATTTTCATGATCATCTCATCGGTGTGAAACACCATGTGAAACAGATCCGAAGATGTGTCTAAGAGAGAATGAGGAGAATGAGTTTCCTATTTAATAGCTTGATAAGCTAATTATACCGGACTTAAAGAAATTTGGTCGCCGTAACAAAGATAGTCGTCAGAGATAGGTACTATCCAAGGATCATAAGACTCGAGGATTTCACCAACAATGGTTGATATCATGTTAATCAAAGAGAAAAAAGGAGGAGGAATATCAGGTGATGGAATGGGGAACGTACCCATCAACGATGAATCCTTTAGAAGACCCACACTGACATTCTCATAACCGGGAGGTGTTTTTGCAATGAAAGGTACGTTACTAGTATGTGAATCAGAATTAAAGAAGCCAAGTTGATCGACAGTAAAAAAATTTCCTTGGTGAGCGAAACATATCACATGGAAAAGAGTAGAAACAAATGCACGCATGGAATCAATCCAACTATGACCAAGTAGAAGGTTATAATTGAGAAGTGCATGAAAGACCTCAACCTCAACAGTAACCGCTTTGCCTTCGAACGTAATAGACAACGAATGAAGAACACTATAAGGTTTAAACCTTCTACCATTAAAATATTTTAGAGTATTGTGCGACTTGGTAAGGGCAGGAGAGCCAATGGCTTTCCAACAAGTGACGGACATGACACAAGTTGAGGCTCCTTCATCAGTAATGGTTCGAAAAATATTCTTATTTTCCTTAATAACTTGTATTTGAAATGCTAATTAAGGAGGAAGCCTTGGAATATGATCTTCCAAGTAAAAAATTATCAAGTTCATATCGATAGGATCAATTCCACCAATAGCCTTTAACAATTCCTTCCATTGTGTAGGACAACTTTGAGGGACTTCGAGAGCTGACATTGCAGAAGGTGCTTGCGCAAGATCTTCTACAATACTGTAGTTTTGAGAAGCACATGCGTGAGGATTAAATGACAAATTAGGAACAATGCCCTTAGGAGGAGGATGAAGAACTGTATCCAGACTCAGTCATTCAAGATGAAGAGGACCACTGGGAGGTGAAGTCTATGGAGGAGGTTGAACCAATGGAGGTGGTGAATCATCAACTTTCTCTTTTGAAGGAGAATAATCTTTGGCTCAAGTAGCGACTGCAACTTCATTTTTCTTGGAGTCACCAATACATAAGATGTGGTAGAGGGAGGAGTTTGGTCATGAATGAACAATTGGGCCTGCTGCTGAAAAGGAAATGGTTGTGACAAAACGACGGGTGTAGGAGGTGTTCTGGTCCCTTGTAGGAACTTAGTAACCTCAACATGTCATGGAAAATATTTCATATAATGATCCTCACCACAGATAAGGCAAGGATAACGAGGTTTTCACTTGTATTTGCCATCAACAAAATGATTCTTGGGTTTATCAGATTGTTGATTATTATTTTTGTCCTACTTATTCTTACCAATCCATTTCTTTTTATTTTTACTTTTACCGGTAGGTGTAGATTGAACCGAATTAACTTCAGAGGTTTTACCGCGAGAAGAGTCAGAGGAGGAGTATTTTGTACATTAGAAATAGAATTGGGATTGGAATGACTGGCTTGTTTAGACTGAGTCTCAGCGTGAAAAGTTCCAATCATGCCATCAGCAACATGAGAAGCTACTGGAGGCATTGGGGTTGGATTTGTAGACGGGCGAGGAGAATCAGGGATCAAGTCATATAGTGTTCCTGTTTGTGAATAAACGAGATCCAAATATTGAGCCCGACTAATCACCTACTCTTCAGTGACGACACCACCCATGGAAACATCACAATATATAGGACCAATAAGTGACTTGGTAAACCACTCGGCTAATAGTTTATAAGGAAGGGGAACTTTGATTAAGTGTCTTATCCTCCTCCATTAGTGAATATGATCGAAAATGTGAGTAGATGAGGATTGTTTAAATGAACTCAAAATTTCAGTTCCTATCTCGTATCATATCGGTAATTGGTAATGCGTTAATAAATCCATAGCTAAGGTGTTGAAATAATTGAATAATCCTCGTGGAAATTCAATATACCATTTGGTTTCCAAACCTGTAAGAGTTCATTGGAAAATATGTAATCTAATGGAGTCATCCATCAGGGAGTTGTATGAACACCAAATATGGAAAGTCATGACATGATTATTTGGGTCTTGCCTTGATCGATTGTCAAACTTAGGAATTTCTTATGGTAACTTAGCAGGTATGACCAACCAATAAGGAGAATGCAAAATAGGATCATTGAAAATCCTAGATAAATCTGGTAAATCTAAGGTAGCAAGAAACAACAACTGTCTATTCACTTGAGGAAATTGGTAATTTTGAGGAGGTAGTCCCGTAGGTATACCAGTAGGACCATAAGCAGTCTATAAATAGTTAGAGGGTCCTGTCAAATTCAATGGTCGAGGGTTTTGAGTCAAATATCCAACATGAGTTGGTTGATTGGGTAAGATTCCTTGAAAAAGAGCATTATAATGAAAATCGTGACCCCTAGTAGGATTCATAGAACCTGGATATGGTTTCCCGGTATTAGGGGGTACAAAAGAATTAACTTGAGGATTCCCCCCCCCCAGGAAGTTGTTTATTTCCTTGGAAAGGAAAATTCCAAGGTTGAGACTGTAATCCAGGGGTATACTGCCCATACACTAGGTTATGACCCCCAACTTGGGGTTGCCTCCCAACTTGAGGTTTCCCCCTAGCTTGAGGTTAGACCCCAACTTGAGGTTGGAATCCAACAAGAATTTGAAAACCAGAAGAAACATAATGACTTGTGCCTCCAACTTGATTGGATCTACTGGGGATAGGATGATTAGATCCTCCAAGTGAAGGTGGAGGAGGAATGCTAGGCCCCCCTAGAGAGAACCTGGGTAGGTGTAGGAACAAAACCAATGGCAGAATAATACCCAGGAAGAACAAAAAGATTAGGCCCTCCAGATGGAATCTGGAAATGATTAGCAGTAGAAGTATTCATATCATTATACCCAGGTGGAAGTGATGTATTTGATCTAAGAGGAAGTGGTGTTCCAATGGGATATTGACTGATTAACGAAATTTTGGTAGAAACATGCATAATTTGTGGGACCATGGTAGAGATAGAGAGTTGGAGAGGAAGAATTGTATGAGAAACAACCAACAATTGGTATGATATTGTGACAACATTATTGATTGTGCCACTAAAATGATCTAAAGGTACTATATAAGCAGTGGAAGTCACAAGCGTATGTGATTCCATAGGTTGATTAGAGGTCCTCTGGTGTAGGTGATTCATTCCTAGCTTTTCAAAAACATTGTGTCTCGAAGAGGTCCTCCAAAGAGAACAAACAGGGACATAAGAGCTAGGATTAAAAATTCCAGTAGTACGAATTGAATTTCTAAACGACTCGCTCTAGAAGGGTGGATCATCTACACCAGAATATGTGTGAGGTCTAGTAGGTATTCTAGTATAATATTCAGAAAAAATGTCTCTCAATGAATTTATTCAGAGTAAAAGTGGATCTTGTACAACACTCAATAATGGATTTACATGAAGTATTGATTCCTCCAATGGAGTAGAACTTCTGATCTCAGAGGCTAAGTCATTATTGAATACTCCTTCAGGAGAACCCTCTGTTGAGTTAGGAAGAAAAGGAGTGTATTCTTTCGGATCTTCCGAAGGTAACCCTTGCATCCTACGTGAACGGTGAGGGCCCATGTTGGTCGCACCAAATAAATAATGAAAGAAAGATATGGCTAAATAAAGAAACAAAAAACACTCACTAATAAAATCTAGATATCAAACACGCAAACAAACCTTCCTATTTCAAAGTCACTAGTTGGTGATGAAATCCAATGTCACGAAATCAATACAATAAGAGGATGGGATAAAGAAGGTGGAAAAGTTATGTTGATGACCTGCTTAACGGACTTACACCCTGGTACAAGATCCCACACATAATCGTGGGTATACCCTCCAAGGAGCCCGAGTGAGTTTGACCAAATTTGATTCCAGGTACTGTGAAGACTTTCCCCTCCACAGTCACCTTGTGTAAAGACTCTAAAGAGATATGCCACTAAGGTTACCAATTAAAAAAAATATTCCTAGGGAAGCAATCGACAATCCGATCCATGCACAAGGGCAGGGTATCTAAGCCCAAAATAAAATCGAGAAGGTCCCCACATGATTTTCTTCTTAAGTGACCCACAATAATATGCACAATATCTACACTGATACCAACAAAGCAGGGTGAGTAACTTTGTCGACCCTAATGCGACCTCGTGATTGACCCTTGTGTTAGAAGGGCTTCCCAGGACAAAATGTAGCAAGTGTATTTGTACTCTCCCTATCACAAGATACTATTGTGTGTTTTGATGCTTCTAAGAGTGTGCCTTACAACCTATTCCAAAGCGCTATCCTAGCTAATGTTGGTGTATAAAATTTCTAGACAATAAAATTTTCTAATATATTTTAAAATTACGCTGTATTTTAAAGGTTTTTTTTACTTAAAAAGGGAAACAAAAGTGAAACTGATGATGTATTCAACCTTGACACAATAAAATGAAAAAAGAGATGAAATGCAATAGTTACATTCGATGAACTCTAGTTACAATAGGGAGAAGATTTCTCTTTCCAAAATACAAAAACTACAATGAAACATTTCTCAATCTTTGAATGATATGAATTCCAAACAATCAAAACTACTAAATCCTCTAATTTTCTCTTTTTGACAAATATTTGAATGCAAAAATTTTCTTACAAATACTACTAAAAAGAAGAATGAACTCCAGTCCTTTCCTTTTCAAATTAGAATAGATACATAATCTAAAAACAAAGAATGGTCTAAGAAGACTTAATGCACTCTCAACACTATTTCCCAAATCAAACTCATAATGCAAGAAAAAATAAAAAGATAAGAAAACATTTTTTTGGATGAAAACAACAATTGTTTCTTAATCGAAAACAATCCAAAACTTAAAATCAATCCAAAACTCAAAAGAAATCAAGAATGACTTATCAAACAAGCACCCAGGAACAAAGCCTTGATATTAACCCTTGTGATAAGAAGTAAAATATGAAATTTACAAAGCTCATAAAGAAGACTCTCAATCCTTGAAAATAAATAAAATCCATGCTTAAAAGATGTAAACCAATCATTCACCAAGGATAAAAGTTCATCCCAAGAAGTAAATACAAATCTAGGAAAAATAAAGAAAATTTGACTATCACTCCAACAATTCCTACATGAATCGTCGCAGGATGAAGAAGGGTGCAATGCAATGATGTAGGATCGTTGCAGGCTATCAGCAAGGCATAGTGCAACGTTGTCTCCCTGGTATACACAAGTAAAGTGCGATGATAAAGAATCATTGTAGGCTGAAAGTAGGACACAATGTGATGATCTCATAATATAAGGAAAATTTGGAAGAAAGACAGAATTTTTCAATGAACTTTCAGAACCAGGGAGTCAAGATGGATCACCCACAGACTCAGAGAATGAAATTGATCAAAATAAGGTAGGATAAACTCAAATAAGAAGCAAAAACCAAAAGAATTTGTATCCCCAGTATGATCACCAATTGTTTTATTAGACAAATCGTTAAGTGCAGACACAAACTAATCTCTCTAACTTCCACATGAATCTAGAACAAAACAAGACATAATACAAACTTCACCTTAGACTTCATTGTCATATAAACTAGTTTAGAGAGGAAAAAATGACATACCTTTTAAATGATGCTTGATCCTCGCTAGTGTCGTCCTTGTCACTCCATCTTTGGATTTGTGGGATGGTGAACCTATTTAAGAAGTACAAACCAACAAAGAGAGAGAACAAATATGTATATATTCCAAAGAATTCTATGTATAAGATCAAGGAGTTATACAATAAAATTCAAGACACCTTTATAGGGAATAAATGTATTATTTCATTATATTAAATGGAAAGTGGAGAATACAACCCATGCCTTGATGTTGTAAGGTCCCTTTCAATGTCTCTTTTCTCCAACACACACACCTTTGCTCCAATGCTTTTGATGAAGAATATACACAATCTGACTTAGAGAGCTCAAGCAATTCTATCTCGAGTATAATCTATAACAGAACTCTTCATGCATAAGCAAGCCTTTGCAAACCTTCACCTTTTCCATAAGAGATCTCTCTTTATATATGGTGAAAGAGGGATGGATGAGGAGATTAGGATGATCATATACCTTCTATTTGGAGGGATATTTCTATGGATTTCATTGTTGGCTTACCTAAATTGAGAAATAAGTTAGTCATCATGGTGGTAGTCGATCATATTTCCAAATATGCTCATTTCTATTCTCTTCAACACCCATTCAATGCATCCACAATGGCACAAATTTTCATGGATAATATCTTCAATCTTCATGGCATGCCACATTCTATTGTCTCTGATAGAGATCAAAATTTCACCAACAATTTTTGGCAAGAATTTTTCAGGCTCCAAGGAACCAAATTGCATCTCAACAACACCTATCATCCCCAGACTAATGTCCAACGCTAAGTTTTCAACAAGTGTTTGGAAACATATTTTTGGTGTTGTGTATCCGACATACAAAATAAGTGGGCTCATTGGTTACCCCTAGTAGAATGGTGGTACAACACATCTTACCATAGAACTACTCGCATGACTCCTTTTGAAGTAGTCTACAAACACAATCCATCATCGATTCTCTCATACATGACAAGTGTCTTGAAGGTTTAGTAGGTTGACAAAAAATTTATAGTCCAAGAGGCCATTCTTCATACCCTCAAAGAAAATTTGGTCATGGCTCATAATCA
Source organism: Picea engelmannii (assembly GCA_009831015.1). NCBI lineage: Eukaryota > Viridiplantae > Streptophyta > Pinopsida > Pinales > Pinaceae > Picea > Picea engelmannii. The sequence continues at coordinate 140,270 of ML780259.1, read as the reverse complement.
CATGAAGAAACAAGAAGATCAGGGTTGTTCTAAACGTCAACTGGCTAAAGGGTACTAGATGTTTCTTCATCTGCAAGCTTATAATAATACTTCACTCAAAGATGAACACTATCAGAAACTTTCTTCCAAATTTTATGGTCCTTATACAATTCTCAAGCAAATGGGGCCTTTGTCCTGTTGGTTTCTCTTCCCAGTCATTGTAAGCTGCATCCTAATTTACATGTCTCATGCTTAAAGAATTTTCTTGGAACTAAGTGTCATCATATTTCCATTGAAGTAGAGAATAATTAAACTAGAACTTGTCCATAGTGACCAATTTTCTAAGAATACTTGGGTATATTTCTTGAAAAATAAAATCATGTCTTTGAAAGATTCATGGAGTTTAGGGAACTTGTTGAAAAACAATTCAACAAACCCATGAAATGTTCGATATTTGAAAATACAGGAGAATATGTGATCAAGGACTTAGAAATATACTTTTCATGGAATAGTATCTCCTAGTAGAGGTATGTACCTCTAACACCCTAGAAAGGTGTCGATGAATAAAATAATTGGATTTTCGTATAAATGGAATATTGTTCATTTTAGGCCAAAGGTCCATGGACTAATTTTTGGGAAGAATATGTTTATTTATCAAACTATCTGTTAAACTTGAATCCAACTAAAGCTATATAGTACAATATTCTAGTAAAAAAGTGGAGCAGAAAGAAACCCTCATTTAGACACCTTAGAAATTTTGGATGCATTACATAGGCTCATATTCTAGAAAATAGAAGGAAGAAATTGGATGCAAAGATTCATGTTCATATGATGATGGGATACCTTGAAGAGTCAAAGGAATATAGACTATTTAAACCTATCCAAAAATACATTATATATATAAGAGACTATTAGAAATAAATAGATGTGCTTATTTTTCCATAGACAATATAACAATACTGTCACCCAACCATAGGCACAAAGGCCACCCCCAAGCACCTTAACCTTGCCATAAAAAATAATTATGGAAGTATACCAATAACCAACCAAGGTAGTGCACCTTTATCCAAGTCTAGTGCACCAAGAAATAATAACTAAAGACCAAGTAGAAAGTCCAAACCATAAACAAGAGAAAGTCCAACCAAAATCCAAAATCCCAGTTGCAGCAACTGTAGCTGTACTCCCTCTCCAAACTTGTGCATCACTAGTCCTTATGCAGTTATGAGAGTGAGAGTGAAAAATGAGCTCTAACGCCTTCTATTTATACTTCTCTATCTTACTTGACTGGGTCAAATTCTCTTTATGGAGGCTAATAACTCAATATTAAATATTCTCTTGAGTCAACTTGTCTTCTAGGGTTATTATCCAACATTTTAGGGTTTCTCTTTCTTCCTAGGATATTCTAGTCTTATCAAAGGTTACACGTGGAGGTTAATACCTCCCGTAGCTACCATAATATGAACACTCCCTCCTAGCTATGGAGGTATTAAAGGTGATGGTATTGAGCACAAACAAACCATTCAACCAGTAGCATCATCATAGCCACATATGCTATCTCATGATCATGCAGATCAACTCACGAGAAACAACATCACTATCAATATCATCTGATAGCATCAACTACATCATCTCTCGAAGCCATACTCCATATGAGTAATCATGCATGATGATGAATAAGTCACTCACTCCACAAAGTGATACAGGAACCATTCTTCTAATCCGGACATATGTCCTAGAAGAATAATTGTTCCAACAGATGATGGAAGCCATGCCATGGTATACAAGGACTATTCTTCTAATTCAGACATACGTCTTATAAGAATAATTTTCCTGGACCATTTTCTCTCCGAACACTACTTTGAAATCAGGGAGACTGACCATTCTTTTGATCCAGACATATGTCCTAGAAGAATAGTTATCCATGGTACATCAACAATCTATCAAATTGGACCATTCTCCACAGGGAGAATGCATATCCACTAGTAATCTTTCAACCTGTACCATCCTTCATAGGAAGGATGTCTGTGCACCGACAATCTATCCTACTTGGACCATTCTCCTCCTAGAGAATGTTTTTCCATCAAGACACTAACTATCCATCTAGTTGGAAATCATATCCAACACTAGTGATAGTCTCCATTGAAATTAGAACAATGCCATCCAATAGAACACAATTGTGTCTATCCATAGTAGTACAAAACTACTACCCAGTGGTACACAACCACTCCTAGTAGCATACAACTACTAACCAGTGACACATAATCACTACCAGTGGATCAAATCCACCATAGTAGCATACAACTACTATCCAGAGACATACAGTCTCCACAACAATCATATCATATGATATCAACAATATCATGATACAAAATGAGTCATCTGGGCAATTCTTCCACTTACATCTGTGAGATCTGGAAGATCATATTTCCTCATAAAGTAAAACATCAGCCATGGGATATCTGGACTATTCTTCCCAAGCATAGAAGAATATTTGTCCCTGATTTCTAAGCCTGGACCATTCACCTAACTGGGCCATTCCTCTGGCACTAATCATAGTGCAACCTAGAGAGAATGAGTCTACCTTAGGGAATGTTTGTCCTTGATTGTTGAACTTGGACCATTCACCTAACTAGTCCATTACTCCAACTCTAAAAATAATGCAACCTAGAGAGAATGAGTCTTCTCGAGGGAATGAATTTACGAACCATTTCCTATGGAAATGACTATCTTGCACCAACCTTCAAAATGGACCATTGTTTGAAGCTGCTCACAACTATGAACTTCGAAAGAATGACTTTTTGACGAGGTGAACCATTCTACTTGAACACTACTCAGAGTGACTACCAATAAGAATGATCATCCTAGACCATTACCCCACACTGCCTACAAGGGGAATTGTTGTCTATGGTACATCAACAATCTATCAGACCATTTTCATTACGAAAATGATTGTCCGATTTGGACCATTTTCCAAACTGGAAAATGACTGTCCGTTAGAAATCTCGATCCAATTTTTGGACTGGAAATGAACTTCCCAACCTAGACCATTTAAAAAAATTCTCATTTTGGACAGAGGCTTTACCAAAATATCTACTATCTTCTCATCTGTGGAGATATACTAGATAACCACTTCTCCCCTATGGACTTTATCACATAGAATATAATGCTTGATCTAAATGTTCTTCTACCTGTCATGGAACACCAAGTTATCTAAAAGCTTCACATAGCTATGATCATTACAATATATCATGGTCGAATTCAACACGAGATCAAACAGTCCAGAAACCAACTTATGGAGCCACACTACTTCTGTACAAGAATCGCAAGCTGCAATATACTATGCTTTTGTAGTGTTGAGTACAACAAAATTATGTTTCCTGTTATCCCATGACATCATGGAAAAACTCAAACTGAAACATATCCAAGTAGCACTTCTTTTATCACTTACACTCCCTTCCCAATTTGAATCGATAAATCCATGCAGTTGTATATCATAACTTAAACGTCACACAAAACAAATATCCAGTTGAGTATTCTCCAAATACATTCTCGATACGAGGTATAGTCATCATGGGAGTTTTCCATGGATTTGCAATCCATCATCGCAGACTTTTGAAGAACAATTTAAATATACTTCCTCTATCATAGGAAGTTTTCACCATGCTTTTGTTGTACATGAGAGGCTTTGCACCAAGTTTTCTTGAATCCATACAAGGTCTTCTACCATTTTCATACAAGGGTCTCTTTCTGGTATACCTCAAAACCTTGATTTTTCTCTGCATACGCTTGTTATTCAATTACTCTGTTGAGAAGAACAATCATTACATTCATCTGATGTAAACTCCAACCCATGGATACTACAGAATATATAATGTCTTAGATAGAGGTATATCTGGTTACTTGAACAAGTTGTCATCGTAGTATTCTCCCTCCTACCGGGAGAACCCTCTAGCCCTGAGTCTCTCCTTGTATCTATCAATGATTAAGTCTTTTTCACAATTTATCACACACATTGTTCTTCATGATAACTTCCTTCCATTCATTCTTCTTGACTACTTTTAGTGGGTTCAAACTAGTTCAATTGGTTGTTCTGACTTTTCTTTCTTTCTTGGAATCTTCATGTTCTTCCTCATGTTTCTCTTCAATGTTAGAGTCCATGGAATCTTCTATATATTACATTCCCTTCTTTCCTAAAGGCTCCAACCTTATGCCATAGGAACATAAATGTAGATGGACAACCAATGATATTCAAGGCTTATTTTCAAAGAATACTTCTTCTAGAGTCAAACTGAACACGTGTTGCTTATCATGGATTCTACTTCCAATGAAGAACATCAATGGATACTTCATAGTCTTTGCGGATTCTTCTTCAATGGATCATATCGTCGGGGATTTTCTCCCTCCTAATCTCAACTTCGTGCCTGAATGAGCAATATGCATGCTCTTCTTTTGGAATTTTGTGATCGACTCCCTCCATCTGAGAGAGTCTATTCTTTCGTCCGATGTATCTCTCTTTTATTTCTACAAAGTGACACAAGCTTGTTCTATTTTCCTTTTGATTTTTGACTTCCTTCGAGTCTGAATCCTATGACTCTATTTAAGTTTGTTTCTATTTGTTCTGATTGTTTCCCATCTAGAATTTGTGTCATCCTTATAAAATTCTTCTATAACATCTTCTGCAAGGATTGTTCATCAAACATATTCCACAAGGGTACCTACCCAGAACAAGAACAACAAGAGAAAACAAGAAATATCTATCTAAAGGAGATGTTAGTTCAACTTGTGAAAAAGTAAAATAATCATCTATATTAATAGTATTCATATGCAGTTGAGTATTCATTGCACCTAGAAATAATAGAATCTTTCAAAGACTGCTTTCACAATTTGTAATGTAAAAATTATCACCCTTGATATACATAAATTTGAAGCTTAACAATTTAATCAAACCTGGAACCTTAAGCCTCAACTACTATGGACAATGTGCTTGTTCCTATGAATGCATTGAATCCAAGATTACATTTTGGACAAGGTCTCTAATACTTTTCCTACAAACACACTCACATTTTTCTAGATGATATAACTTGGATAACATATACAAGTGAATACCTTTGAATTCTTGTTGCATCGTCTAGCTTGTCTTCCAATATGAAACTAGATACCATCTTGACAAGAAGAGATTAGAAATTCATTCACAATATTCAATGATTAGAACAAGATAGAAACTTTGAGTACAAAATCAATTTGACAAGAAGTCAACCTTCGACATTGACTAGTCAACCTTTGACTTTGACCAATCAAACTTTGACTTTGACCAAAGATTCAAACCTGACATTTTTTTCTAGATGAGAGTACCAAGAGGTGCGCTAGGATAGGGCACACTAGTATCTCAAGGAATTAGGTCAAATTCTTCATCATAAGTGCCCAAACACAAGGGTTAGGGTTGTTTGCAGTTACATAATCAGAAAACCTAGCTGCAGTTGTAATTGGTGCCATAACGAGATTAACAAATAACTTCCCAATATATATTCCAATGGTTAGAATATCTGAAGACAATGTGGGCCCATAACCTATTAGAAATAAAGATATGTGCTCATTTTTCCACCCAACCATATGCACAAAGGCCACCCTCGAGCACCTTAACCTTGACAGACATACTAATTCCAAAAGAAAACCAATAAGAAACAAAGTTAGAGAACCTTTCTCCAAGGATAGCGCACCAAGAAAGAATAACCAAAGACCAAGCAGAAAGTCCAAACCATAACCAAGAGAAATTCCAACAAATATCCCAAATCCCAGTTGTAGTAGCTTCAACTGCACTCCCTCTCCAAACTTGTGCACCACTAGTCCTTATGCAGTTATGGGAGTGAGATTGATAAATGAGCTCTAGCCCCTTCTATTTATACTGCTCTATCTCACTTGGCTAGGCTGAATTATCTTTCTGGAGGATAATAACTCAATATTAAATATTCTCTTGAGTCAACTTGTCTTCTAGGGTTATTATCCAATGTTTTAGGGTTTCTCTTGCTTCCTCGGAATATTCTAGTCTTGTCAAAGGTTACAAGTGGAGGTTAATACCTCCCACAACTACCATAATATCAACAAAGACATTGTCTTTTATGAGAATACCTTAGGTATTACTATGGTGAATTCCTTTTCTATATTATTGAATAATGATTCATTGGAAATCTTATGGAATTCTACATTGACTAACTTCAGATCATTGACTTAATAGTCTACATCTCTTTGGACTCTACTATTGGTGAACCTTCCATAATGGAATCAAATTTAGTTTTTGATAGTATTATTAAAAATCTTGATACATGAACTCCTTGAACAATTGGATCTTGTCTCCCTAGATGGGCTTCCATGACTATTGAATCTTTTGAAGTTGATGTTGAAAACATTAATGCCTTAGCAAAAACTAGAAGTTAGAAACAACATGGTAGTGTTTCTTTAATGGTGGATGTGTTAGAGGAATTTGAACCAGATACATATGAGAATGCACATGGTATACATGAATGAGAGAATGCTATGGTTAATTAGTATCATTCATTGATAAAGAATGACACATGAGATTTAATTCCTTGACCATAATGAAAGAATCTAGTGAAATGTTGATGGGTCTAAAATTCTAAATCTACGTCTAAAGGTTTTATTAAAAGACACAAGGTTCGTTTGGTAGATAATATATTTTGTCAAAAAGAAGGCATCAACTACATTGAAACCTTTGCACAATTGATTCTTTGACTAGTACTTATCTTGGATGGGAAATACATCAGATGCATGTCAAAATACCTTTTGTTCATGGTGATATCACTAAATAAATTTATATTGAGAAATCCCTTGGCTTTGATAAGGATAGAAGTCTTGTGTGCTTCACTAAATAAATCCTTGAATGGTTTGAAACAAGCCCCTACGACATGGTATGAGAAGATTATAATTCTTTCATCAATCTTTGTTTCAAAAACTGCGAATCTAATCATAGTATCTACGTATTTCATGTAAAATATGAAACAATTATTGTTGAAATGTATGTGGTTATCTTAGTAATTATTCAAAACAATGTAAGTTTGATTATGGGTTTGAAGAACCAATTGCCAGATACCTTTGAAATGACTAATTTGTTTTGTTTTGTTTCTTTTCGAGCATCGAAGTCACATATATGGATGATTGTATATTTATCTCTCAACCTAATATGTGTTGAACCTTTTACATAAGTTTAGAATGTAATACTGTATTCCTTTTTCTACACCTCATTAGTCAGGAGTGAAGTTAACCAAGGATTGTGATTCTCCAAAATTCAACACCACACTCTATTGACAACTTGATCATAGCCTTATTTATTTAACTCATAGTTGACCTAGTATTTCCTTTGTTGTTAGCATCATTTATTGGTTTATGCAAGATACATGATTAAAGACACAATGTAAATTGTTTTTTATATCAAGGGGACTTGTGAACTTGGTATAAAGTATTGTTGTGACAAACAAAACTAGTTAGTAATTTAAGTCAACTTGGATTAGGCTAGAGATGTAGATGATAGAAAGTTGACATATAGTTATGTGTTTTGACTTGGATCTAGACCCATTTTTTGGTGTTGTAAGAAGAATACATTAGTTTCCCTTTGAACAACATAAGTATAATATTGTGGTTTAGTACATGTTGGCACAAAAGTTGTGTGGATTCGACATCTTATGGGTGAACTTGGATTTCTAGTTGAGAATTCAACTATGGTGTATTATGATAACCAAGGTGTTCTATAGGTTGCATAAAATATCATTGCACATAGTAAAATGAATCATGTGGATATCCATTGTCATTACATGAGACAATTAGTCCAATAACATATTGTGAATCTTGTTTATTGTAGGAAAAAGGATCTGGTTGTTGACATCTTTATGAAGCCTTTACCATAAGACAAGTTTGTAAAATTTTGATCTATGGTTGGGATTTAGGGATATGCAATTATCGGGGGTGTGTGTTACGAGTGAATCCTCCTGCAGACAAGCAGATTCCCTCTTGGTCTCTAGACTCCTAAGGCCAAGACAGAAAAGTGTTTAACATGGACACTAACATCCTTTCTAGATATAATTAATATAATATGCGAAAAGGAAGAAGAGGAATATGTACCTTGTTAACGACGTTCGTCTTCACAAGGTATAAGATGAGCTCCAATACTGAGCTCCTCAATAGGTATTGTAAAACAAACAAAGATACAACAAACTTCCTATTCTACTGAGATTAGCTCAAATACAGATCTATCTACTAGAAACAAGTTCATGTGAAACAAGCACAAACTTGAAAGAAACGGGCCAAGCATGTATGTATATTAATGAGAACAAATGAAGAGTACTTATAGAACAAACATGATGAAGGTGCAACAGATTCTTCCAGTTTTCTTTGTCCAACCCATTTTCTCAAGTAATCTAGATTGACTATGCTTCAATGGTGCCTCACTTATGAGATCATAAGTTTGGTGTAATTCTCAATCTCCATCTCCCCCCTCTTCCATGGAAAGCCCTCATTATATAGTATTTGGAGGCTTAACCACCATGGAGAGGATCTCTCATCAGATCCACTAAGAAAGGGATCTCTAAGTTATTTAGGGAGAAAATATCTCTTAAGGATTTTGGGGAGGAAATATCTCTCAAGGATTTTAAGGAGGAAATACTTCAACCATCCATGAGATCCTCCACCTTCCCTAAAAAATAGGAAACCAAATGTGAGGTGGATTCTCACACTTAATTACTTTCTTTTTCATTAATATTAATAATAATTCATGTGCACTTGGTTCTCACACTTAATCAATTTATTTTCCATGAATATTAATAATAATTCATGTGTACTTGGTATTTTGGCCTTCATGTAATATATCCCTCCTCCATATTGACTAGGGATTATGACATAGGTTATTCCATGGTGTAAAGGTGTATGAGACACTTATATGACACTTTACGACACTTAGGGAGAGGTACCTAGGTGTGCAAATTTAATGTGTAAAAGAATGCCCCCTAAAGTGTGAGGTCAGAAGAGAGAATGATGGTTGAAACACTTTAAAAATATTTAAAGAAAGGGTGTGGACTCAGAGAACCTGGTAGAAGCTGCAAACAACCATCAAACAAATGTTATGACATGTTTCAAACCCAAGGCATGCATACCTATGCTTGAGTGATAAAGACTTTCCAGGTATGGCCGCCATAAAATACACTGCGGATCCATAATTGACTGAAGAGTATAGCCACCAAAGATACAATGTGGATCTATACTTCCATGAAAAATACACAGTGGATCTACGAGATGATAAGACATAACCACAGACCAATACAAAGTGGATCTATGTAATAATATATGTGTCAATCTTCAAAAGAAAATCCGTCGTAACCTGGGAAAAGTATATATTAGAGTGATCACTCAACCCAGGGTCTTCTTAACGATCCTGATGAAATACGATTCTAACCATGTGAATAGATGTCCTGATGTCAAACATGGCAGAAACCACTTGATTACCGATCAATTATGTAAACCGTTAACAAGCGCGAGGGAAATCACCATTGATGTCAATGATTCCCAAGGTACTCTAGTACATTCCAACGAATGTGAATCGGAGAATCCACTGAGGACTGACATCCTTTTAGATCTAATCAAGCTAATATACGAAGGAGAAGAAGAAATATATGTACCTTATTAACGACGTTTTTCCTTGCAAAGTCCAGGCTGAGCTTCGATCCTGAGATTCCTGATAGGTCCTATAGAACAAACAAAGATACAATGGAATTCCTACTCTACTGATATTATCTCAAGTATAGACCCATATACTGAAGACAAACTCATGTGGAACAAACATAAGTTTGAAAGAAACAGGCCAAGCATTGATATATTGATAAGAACAAGTAAAAGTACTTACAATCCTTTGATGGAGGTGCAACAACTTCTTCTAGTTTTCCTTGTCCAACCCATTTTCTCAAGTAATCTACACTGATTGATTTGATTACATCTCACTTATGAGATCATAAGATTTATATCTCCAATCTTCTCTGTTAATACCACTTATAGGATCATAAGTTTAGTATCAATCTCTAGTCTCTACCTCCCCTTTCACCATGAGGAGGCCTCCTTTAATAACCTTGGAGAGGCCCAACCACTTAAGAGATATTTGGGATAAGTTGAGGATATTGAGAGGCCCAACAACTTAATATCATGCCTTGACCCAAGATTCGAACCTAACTACCTTCAGATATTGAGGGGATTGCCCCTGATTTCCTCCAACAAACCAAAATTCGCCCAAAAAAGGGTAGCGCTCCCCCAAAAGGGTACACAGAGCATTTGAATGCTCCCCCAAAGCAGCCCAAGGAGTGCTAGCACTCCCTAGCAGTGGGTAGGGGGGCGCTGCCCTCCAAAATCCATTTTTGAGTGGTTTTTCTAGTGGCAAAAGGCTTGTACTCCTTGTCAGCTGATTTCTCTTCTTCAAAACTAGTCTTTGAGGTGCCTTAAGTGTCCTTGTGATGTTGTTAGAGGCACAACATAAGAAATATGGCAGTATGATGTTTGTGACACTTGAAACACTCTTGGTCAATATGCGACACTTGCAGAAAAGATGCGACACTTACAACACTTGTAATGAAGACACTTGCGACACTATTGAAGTGAGTAATTTTGATGTGTAACAATGTGCATAAGTAATTTTCTCTCCAAAATATCCAAAGTATTGTGCTAATGGGGTGGAGGTGATGGAACAACAATATTTGTGATGCATATGGATTTCAGTGGCCTCCCACCTATTCCAACTAGCTCATTTTGGCAGTTTTCCAGTTTGGTAGGTTTTTCCCTAGTTTTCAGGTCCTTGACTTGCGGGGTCGTTTTGAGGCCCTAAACAAAGGTTTTTAGGGCTCGCCACAGTTAAAATGACCTTTGATAGATAACAACAATATGTGTATTCCTCGAATACACCTTTCCAATGGGCCATCGTGCACGTAAAATGGAGATCGTATGCAAAAGTTATGACCCTGAGAAGTTGATGTACTAACTTACCCAAATGGTGCCCACATGACTTTTGGCGCTTCATCTCCTAGGGTTAGGTTTTTTGGATGTCTAGGGTTTCTGACATTCCTGTTTATTGTATAAAGGCCTTTTGAGCCTCATTGTAATCATATTCTTTCGAATGAGCACAACCATCACATCTATTATCAGAGATAAGCCATGACCATTCTAGCAAGCTTGTTTCCACTGCATTTTACAGTTTTAGCTTATTTCCTTATTGAAAAGAAAACATATTTATTGTATATCTATTATTCAGTGTTAAGCATATTTTGATAATAATATGTATTCATTTTGTTCTACAAATATATTCTGAATGAGTGGTATCAAAGAGGTCTACTCCTTGTCGTTCTTAATGCATGTCCCCAATGAGGTCAGGGTACAAAGAATTGGGTCTCGAGCTTGTTTCTCTTGAGAAAAAAATCTCTCGTATGCCCAAAAAACCTCTCATGGAAGAAGAAAAGAAAGATGACGGGACAGGAGATCTCTTCAAAATGTTGCTCGAGGAATCCCTCAAACAACAGAGGAACGAGATGATGGATATGTTTGTGAAAATCCTTCGATGACTACCAATATGTAACACATCTTCCTAAAACGGAGGCTTCACCCCCTTCAAGGTACACATCAACTTCAATATTCCTATATTTGAAGGTTAGATAGATGCAGATGCGGTAGAAAAATGATTGAATCTGCTAGAAGGGTATTTCTCTGTCCATAACTTCTCAAATAGATAAAATATTACTTTTGCACTCCTAAAATCCCTCCCCCATGTCAAAGATTGGTGGGAAACTTTATGTGAGAAAAATGAAACAGAGGAACCCTCATTATTTATAGTCACAATCACTGGGAGTGCTTCGGGGATTCTATTAAGGAACAATAATACCATGTTGGAATTTATGACAACTTGTACACAAAATGGACTACACTGCGTTAGGAAAGAGGCCAAGCGGTGCTTGAGTTCACAAATATATTCCATACCTTTCACACCAAGATGGGTATCAAATATTATGAGTGAAATTTGGTGTTCAAGCATCGTGACGGTTTGCATAGATACATCCAGGCCAAAATTGAGTTTATGGACATCTCATCCTTGGGCGCGACCTACCGATATGCTGTCAAAATCGAGCAGAAGCTCAAAAAAAAGATGTGACAATTTGGGCCTAGGAGCCCCTCACAATAAAATCCAGAAAGGGAGGCCCCAACCTGCAAAACAAAGGACATAGAAAAGATGAAGAACCTTAGGACAACCAGTATAGGCCGCAAGAAAAGAAGGACACTAGAAAGAAAAAGAAAGATACTGGGAAGTGGTGTAACTTCCATAAGAGCCTCGGGCATAACACTACTAATTTCTGCTTGAAGTAGTCATTGGTGGCTACGGTGAAAGCCTCTAAATCAGAGGTGGGTTCCGACTTTGAGTTAGAACTAGAAAGGGGGAGACAGATCATTGATGTAGAACCTAGTACTAATGTTGCTACCACGAAGCTCCATCCCAGTGAACCAGATGAGCCATAGGAATTCAAGAGCATTTTTCATTCACAGATGTGTGTGAAGGGTACCCCACTGCACTTCATCATTTATAGCAGTAGCCAGAAGAAAATCATCCCAACAGAGGTTGTCAAGCGACTTGCCCTGTCGAAAATTATGCACCCACAACCCTACACCATTGGATGGCTCTGCCAAGGAAGAGACATTTGCATTAGACAACAATTCCTCTTGTCATAGGACATCAAGCCCTTCAAAGACGAGGTATTTTGTGATGTTTCCCCTTTTTAAGTTTGTAATGTTTTTTTGGGCCAACCATATTTATGGAAAAGTCATGATGTATATGAGTATAGGCCTCGTAGTGTTATTATTACTTTGAAGAAGAAATTGTACAAGATACATGAGGCAGTCCCACACCATGATATTTCCTTGATCTCTGCCAAGCAATGCAGAAAGGTCATCTCTCGAATAAGGAAGTTAGTCTTCTTCGTGATTCACTCATAGAGTGACTGAACGATCGTAGCCACATACAGGGTATCTGTGAATGACCTCTCCACACAACAAAATAAAGTGGATAAGGTCGTGGAAGAATACTCAGATATCTTCTCCTCACCTACCAGGGTACCTCTACACTGTCAGGTCAAGAAACCCATCGATCTAACCCCCGACGCACCTCTTCCCAATGGGCCAGTCTACCACCTCTCTTTGTTTGAGAAAGAGGAGATCAAGAGGCATATCAAAGAACTGCTCCACAAGGGCACATCCATCCCATCTCATCACCTTGTGGGAGCCCAATTGTGCTAGTACAGAAGAAAGATGGAACATAACGATTTTGTATTTATTACCAGGCTCTGAATAAAATCACAATCAGAAACCGGTACCCGATTCCTTGAATCGATGACCTCCTTGATTAGATCATGGGGGCCAAATACTTTAGTAAGATTGATACAAATTTTTGCTACCACCAGGTCATGATAGAACATACAGATGTATGGAATACCAACTTCAAGTCAAAGGAAGGTCTTTTTGAATGGTTGGTCATGCCATTTGGTTTGAAAAATTCTCTGGCCACTTTCATGAGGATGATGGACAATATCCTATGACTATTCACCAATACTTTTGTAGTGGTGTATCTGGATGACATCCTCATTTACAACAAGACTTGGGGAAAACACTTGTAGCATATTCAGGAGGTTTTGCACACCCTGTGGCAGCACCAAATCTACGCCAACTTGGAAAAATGATCCTTCGGCATGGACAAGGTTCATTACCTGGGACACATCATTGATCATCATGGAGTACATGTGGATCCAGCCAAAATCCAATTCATCCATGACTGGCCATCCCCAACCACACTCACTGAGATTCATATCTTCTTGGGCCTTGCCAATTTCTACCATAGGTTTGTGTTGGGATTCTCCCATATTGCATGGGCCCTCAACCAAGTAACCAGGGGTGGTGGTAAGGAGAAATTTGTGTGGGGACGATCCCAGTAACAAGCGTTTGATGATTTGAAGTAGTGCTTGTGCTCATCCCCAGTACTTTCACTACTAGACCTACAAGGTCCCTTTGATATCGAGACCGATACTTCATACTATGCTGTGAGTGTCATTCTCACTCAACACAGACACCCTATGGCCTATCATAGTGATACACTACCATATGATTTCCTTAAATACCCTACTTAGAAAAAATAAATGTACTCCATTGTCCAAGATTGCCTCCAATGGAGACATTACATTCTTGGGAAGGACACGATCATCCACACTGATCATAAGCCATTGTAGTTCATGCAGACACAAGGAAAATTACAGAATGACCGCCATCAGAAGTGGTCCATGTAATTGCAACAATTCCACCTCAACATCAAGTATAAAATGGGAAGCACCAACCACGTCCCTGATTGCCTCAGCAAATCACCAGTCGTGACACTCACCACAGTGCTAGACTCTTATGGCCATGAGACCTATGGATGGCCCCAACTCTATGAGACAGACCCAAAATTCTCCACGACCTACCAAATGTTGGGGGAAAATGTAGTTGTCACTAATTTCCATATTTAGGACGATTTGTTGTGCGGTCTGGTCCGTATCCACGTTCCATAAAGAGAGTGAGCGAGACTGATCTAGGAATCCCACTACAATCGAGTGGCAGGACACTTCGGTGTAGAAAAGACAGTGGAAATGTTGCAGAAAAATTTCTACTGACCGAAGCTTCGATAGGAGGTCAACAAGTATATCAGGTCCTCCATTTCCTACAATATTTCCAAACCGAACACTAAGAAACAGGGCTTGTACATCCCTATACATACTCCTGATAGGCCATGGGAATCCATCTCAATGGACTACATGTCGGGCCTTCCATCCACCAAGCAGGGAAATGACTGTGTTTTTGTGGTTGTGGATCACTTTTCTAAGATGTGAATTATGGCTTCTTGCAAGAAGAGCATCACAACAGAGGCCACTACCAAGCTCTTCTTTGAATGAGTCTGGGTAAATTTTGGAATCCCACAAACCATTGTCTCAGATTGGGACATTTGATTTCTTAGCACATTTTGGTCAAGCCTCTGGTCACTGCTAGACACCAAGCTCACCAAATCCATGGCCTTCCACACCTAGATGGATGGCCAAAACGAGTTCAAAAATCGAATGATCGTGCATATCCCATGCATGTATAATTCCAAGAACCCTCACATATTGGATGAGAGTCTCCCCTATATTCAGAATAGCTACAGTCGAGCCCTACATAGCTTAACTAGCCACAACCCCTTTTAGGTGGGGTTGGGATTCCAACCATTGAGTCCCATAGATGTTGCACTACCCCTTGCAGTCACCTCGTCCGACTCATATCCTTCTCCAACTAAAGTTGACAAAGCCACCCGGTTCATTGAGAAGATCCAACACATCCTCCAACAGGTTCAGGATATCCTACAGAAGTCCAATGACAAGTACAAGCCACACCATGATCAACATTGGGTGACACATAAGTTTCAGGTGGGTGACAAAGTTTGGATGCACTTGCAGAAAGAGTGCCTTAAAGGACCCCATCAAAATATTCTCCCACTTCGTTATGGGTTGTACAACATCACCAAGGCCATGGGTGATAATTCTTTCAAGCTCAACATTCCTCCTTTCCTTGGCTTGCACCCAATGTTCAACATGGATATCCTTCGATCGTATTTCCCACCATTATTGAACACCTCAGAGATAGAAAAACAACTGACACCAAAAGAGCTCAACCCCGACTGCATACAAAAGGAATCCAATGATCATATTATGGAAAAACAAATCAAGGGCACTCACGAGCAAAGGATCCAGCTTTATTGAGTTGTCAAAGCAGGGAAACTCCTTCACCAAGGCAAGTGGCTCACCCGGGGCCAAATTCAGCAGAATTTTCATCATCTGATGAGGGATCTCAACACAATGGGGACCATTGCTTCCTTAGGGGGGAGGATTGATCCAAATGGATGTCAGTGGCTTCCCACCTATTCCAACTGGCTCATTTTGGCAGTTTTCCAGTTTGGTAGTTTTTTCCCTAGTTTTTGGGTCCTTGACTTGCGAGGTCATTTTGAGGCCCTAAACAACGGTTTTTAGGGCTCACCACAATTAGAATGATAGAAATTTCCAACGGGATATCATGCACCTAAAAAGGAGATCGTATGCAAAAGTTATGACTGCGGGAAGTTGATGTACTAACTTACCCAAATGGGGCACACATGACTTTTGGTGCTTCATCTCCTAGGGTTAGGTTTTTTGGATGTATAGGGTTTTTGATATTCCTGATTATTGTAAAAATGCCTTCATAGCCTAATTGTAATCATGTTCTTACAAATGAGTGCATTTTTCAAATCGCTTCTCAAAGATAAGTTTCCACCATTCTAGCAAGCTTGTTTTCGCTGCATTTTACAGTTTCAACTTATTTCCTTATTGAATAGAAACTAGATTTACTGTATTTAAGCATCTTTTGATAATAATTTGTATTCATTTCGTTCTGCTAATATATTCCATATCATTTTTCTAGTTCATCACACCTTTGGACCTTCAAGAGATAATTAGTTGACACTTGACAATTGAATGGGAGATCAATTGAGTGGTCAACTAATCATTCAACAATTCAATCCATTAGAACATAATATTTGACTAGGGTACAAAATAGGGAAAAAATCAAGGATTTACTTATGTTCCCTAACCAACCTATGTGGACCTTGAATTCCTCACGTCAAGAGAGTTGGTTACATCTTGGTGTTGTATAAGATGTCCCTATGGGTTGATATAAGTGTGTAATGAAATGTTATGAGTAATGTGCTATATGTAGAAATATTTTTATTTCTTAGATTTTTTTTTTTTATGTTCATGTATGCTCGATTGTGCATAAGTGCTTTGATTGTGTCTCTATACACCACCTCTCTCTTACAATACTAGTTCTCTAATCTACATGATCTTTTAGTTCTCCACTAATAAGTACTAATAAGTATTCACTTGACTTTAATTTAAGTTAATATTCTTCACTCTTTCATGATAGGGTATGATATTAGAGTTCCATTGCACAATGGACAAGTCACAAGGTTTGACAACTCATTATTATAATGTATCATACATACTAAAGAAAATTTGACAAAGTAACAAACCTTCCATGCTTTGGTTTGATTCCCATCTTCCACTCTTCATATCATGAGTTAGGGTGTTAGTTTAGGATTATTTGTCTTATTTCTAGAGGTGGAGGTTGTTTAGAATTTTGCAATTCCATGGGGCTTTATCCAAACCACTCCAAAAATATGGAGTTATCATCACCGATTCATTTTATGAGGGTAGGTTTGACAAATTATGGGCCATTTATGGTTTAAGGAATCCTCGGTAGATGTGATTTAGCATAAAATCAATTCCTATATTTCCAATTGTCTTTGTGCATAAAGGATCATTTTTTTTTGTATTCTCTTGAAATGTTCTAATTGGTCATGATGGGAAAAAATTCTTATAGTTCCATGACCATGATTTTCTCCTGACTCTACTCCTATGGTAGGTAATACACTCACGATGATATGGATAACTAACTATAATTTTCTCCTTTTCTTACTTACTACTATGGTTACTAATTCATTGGGCATATAGGTTACTAATTCATTGGGCATATAGGTTATAGGGTTATGGGAAAGTAGTTAGGGATTTTAGGCTTATCGAAAGAGGATAATAATGACATTGATGGTCTCCTTTAGTCTTTGTCTTCTACATGCAAATTGGATATGATATAAAGGGTTAGTTCGATCTTCAACACATTAGTGTTGGGGGTTCTTTGTCTACTAAAAGAAAAATGGGTGATGGGTACCATGTTCATTTTCCTTTACAATTTTGGGTAGGTATTAAGTTTTTATTTTATTTCTTTTAATATGAATGTTATGGTTTGGAACATGTTTTGGATCTTCTATTTTAAATATAAATTATACTAGATGGAAACTTGTCAACTTTGTCCTAAAATACACACAACATGTTTATTAATTTTGGGTTCCTTATTCTAGGGTACATGCTTTTAATTTTTTTTTAAGAGAAAATGGGAAAAATTCTTATTCAAAAAAGTGTGTGTAGAAAATCACAGGAGAAGTTTTTACAATCTTCTAAGAGCTAGAGCAGAGGAAAAAATTGAATGGATACTACTAGTATTTTCAAAAGGACACTTTAATACATACATGGAGTTCAGATAACTAGGAATCCAATTGTATTTCCTGTAAAAGACTCCTAGAATAATAATAAAAAAACATAGCATGGACTTAACTAATTAGAAGGATTTTGGATGTCCATTTCCTCTTCATGAGGAGGCGGTGGTGAATTCAAATCGGGAAACTATCTGGGCTGAGAAAGTGTTGATGTTCCATCTGAGATTTCCGAGGAAGAGGGCGATTGTACTGGAGATACAGGCCGAGAGCACATCTCAACCACTTTTGAGTGTATCGTTTCCACTTCATCCTTCAATTGTTGAAATCAATGCCGTTGTTCTACCATAATTTCCATGGTGGATTTCCAATGGACAAAAGATTCATTGAGACGAAGATGGAGAATGGTCAACTGGTTAACTATTTCTTCGCGCTCCTCCTCCTACAACTCCATGTGCCAATGCTCTACACCTGTCCTTCTATTTTTCATCAGAGTCCTCTTCTTTCTTTGTGATGTTCCTACACAATCTTCTCCTGAAAAACTAGTGATATCTCCAAGACCCAACTCCTCAAAATTGTTGATGTTCTTCTAGTGGCTAAAAAAATTGAACAACCATTACATACTGCAAATTTCCCCCATGCTCAAATTTATCGTCTGCACGCTGCGTGCGAAGAGTCACCACATAGATTGATGATTATTGTCTTGCATCAACATTCCTGAGTAAGAGGGGAGGTTGAGCATGTGACAAGACCTGAACCTTTTGAGCCCATCATGATTTAAGGTAGGAACCATAATACCAATCTCCAATGATGCCATGTACCAGCTAGATAGTACATGGCCCATGCACGAAGAGCCCGAGAGTAGCCGTGAGCTAGGCTAGAGAAGAAAATATAAAATCAAGCGCATGTGTGAATAAGTGAGAAGTAGCAGAAGGATAGGGATGAATAAATAATGATCGGACAAGGAGGACGAATGACCACAGGCCATTACATCTAGTGGAGATTGGGGCCAGGTGGAAAGACATAAGGCAGGGATCGACCCATGTATTGTGAGAGAGGTGTGTGTCTTCATGACCCACCATAAACTAGGAACCCAAATGAGTTCCATAAAATTGGAGGTCTTCATTAAGGAATAGGATGATGGTCGATCCTACCAACAATTCTGATTTCTTCAAATGATGTCTTTGTTGCTAAGTTAGCTTGATGGTCCTCCTGAGAATTGTTAATTATGAGAATATGGAAGGCCCGAAAGGATTCAAAGGCTTCTATTTCTTGAAGAACTCTTGTGATGATATTTTTGAGCTTCATGTCTTGAGGTGGAGCTCATTTTCTAATTATGTTAATGATCATCGAAGAATCACTAAGAATGCAAATGTCTTCAATACCGCGATTCTGGGCTAGACCCAAGCCTTTAAAAATAGCATAAGCCTCAGCTCGATTATTAGTTGCCTCTCCAATACTCCAAGAGAAACATAAACTTAATTGACCTCCCGAGGAATAGATCACCCCACCCATACTTGCCAACCCTCTACATGATTTTACACATTTAGTAAATACCTTTTTTTCATTTCACACTGATTATTAAAGTAAAGTAGAGTTAGTTTCAGTATCAACACTACTTGTTCCTAGTTAGCACGTTGTAAGGTTCTAATTGGGCTATTTGGAATTTTAGTTTTTTTTAATATTTCAAATAACATTCCACCTATTTACAACCAAGTTATTTCTTTTGGTATAATTCATACCGGTGCCTATAAAATTATTACTGCTAGGTTTGATTTAATTGCATTAAATCTATTCTCAATCAAGTTGTTATTCAACATTAATTAATCATGATTCATCACGGTTATCAACCATTCTTTCTCTTCATTAAGGACGTGGTTCGATAATTAAGGTTACTTTCTTTTATTTTCATTTTTATTTTTTTCATTCACGCCATTTAGGTAAAGTAATTGAAAAATCTAATCCATTATAATCTTTGATGCATTCTTAAATTTTATTTATTTACTTTAAAGAATAATGGTAATACGTTGTACACTTTCTTATTTGTTTAAAAAAATGGTTTACACGAATGAAACATAGTTGATATTGTCTTTTAGTGGTTAAATAAAATGAATTCTAAGTTTCTTTATTTTGCTTAAACTTAAATGCAATCATGAATTCTTAATGTCTTACTTTAAGAGTATACACGCCTACATGATTAACTCAAAAAACATGGTATGCAATCTATACCATAATAGAATAATTCAAAACGATAACTTAATAATTTAACAATGAATATTTTAAGTAATGTTTTTTTGTTTTTGTTTTTTTTTGTCATTGGTGGAATCGACAATTTAGATGGTTTTCGTACTCGCATGATATGGGGTTGATTCCCTTATGCTATCACTATAATATCTAGGTGCGTTCACACCACCCACAAGCATGGGGCACAGGTAAGTAGGGGTGAGAATCGAACTTGAGGTCTCTTTTACATATTTCCTTCATTAAAACGACACTTGCGAGTTGGTCTACACCCCTGCGGGCTTTAAAAATTTGAAGGACATGGGGGTGGGCTTTGATCCACTTATGTGTGCACGGGTCACGATATTATTTAATATAATATCTCTAAGTGCAACCACATGTTTGACCACTACCTTAAGGTGCCTTCATAACTCCAGGTTCGACCACTACCTCAAGGTGCCTCCATGGCTCCAAGTTAGACCTTCACAAAAATTGAACCTTGCCCAAGGGTAAAAAAACTTCTCACTTTTCA
This sequence comes from Picea engelmannii, assembly GCA_009831015.1. Lineage (NCBI taxonomy): Eukaryota > Viridiplantae > Streptophyta > Pinopsida > Pinales > Pinaceae > Picea > Picea engelmannii. The sequence continues at coordinate 119,379 of ML780259.1, read as the reverse complement.
CCATTAAACCCAACCCCTTTGGACAGTAAAACCCATTACTTAATAAGAAATGAGTTCTATATTTTTTAAAAATGTTTTTTTAATCAATATTAATTGTAAAAACTCTTTTTTTTTTTTTTTTGTCATTATTTCATAATAAAAAATATTAACTTAAAAAAATTAAAAAAAAGAAAAACTAACAAAATTAATTCATAACAATAATACAATAATTTATGATATAATTATTTCTTAAGAAACTTAAGAAAGTAGAATATTGAATCCTATTTTTATTTAAAAAAATATATATATTAAATAACAAAAAAAAATGTAAATCATAAATACGAAAATAATTGGTTACTCAGCAATGTCATAAAAATATAATTTCCAATAACCTCTCATGAATATGCAAGTTACTAAGACTTCATAGATTTCTTTATTTTGGTTAAACTTAGATGCAATCGTGAATTCTTAGTGTCTTACTTTAAGAATATACACGCCTAGAGTATTAACTCAAAAAACACCGTATGGTATCTATACCATAATAAAATAATTCAAAAGATAACTTACTAATTTAACAAGGAATATTTTAAGTAACTTGAGTTTCATCTTTTTTTTTAAATTATTATTAATTGTAAAATATTTTTTTTTAGTTCATTATTTCATAATAAAATATGTTAATTTAAGAAAAGTAAAATAAATAAATAAATTATAAAACTAATTCAAGATAATGATGATGATGATGATGATTAACGTTCACTAAAACCTAATTGATCTATCAGACCTTAAGAGGGTAAGTGATTACTAATAGAGTAAATAATACAATAACTTATTTACCTTAAAAGGGTAACTAATACAATAATTTATTTACCTTAAGAAGGTAAATAATACAATAATACAATAAATTATTTACTTTAAAAGGGTAAATAATACAATAATCTATGGTATAATTATTTATTAATCAAAATAATTAACAAGAAAGTAGAATATTGAATCCTATTTCTATTTAACAAAGAAATAAATATATTAAATAACAAAAAAACTAAATGTAAACCATAAAGAAGAAAATAATTGGCTAATAAAAAACGTTATAAAATATAATTTCCAAGAACCTTTCATAAATATGCAACTTAATCATGCTTCATAGATTCTTTTTTATTTTTATCACTTATTTTACAAATAATCTTTCCAATTTATTTAAAAGCATTTACTTGTGAGAAATCAAGTCTCTAATACTACTTATGCCAATCTAATTGAACAAACTCACTGTAATTCTTGTTACTTGGTGTAAAGAATTTACACTTATCTCCTAATTATAAAATGTATTATTATTTCTACAAATAAATATTTCAAATAACATAAATGGAATTATTTGCAATTTCTATTCACTTTTTTGTATTCCCCCATCTCAATGAAGATCAACAAACTAGTGCAAACCAATCCTTCTATTATAATAAAAGTTGTAGGGAAATCACACCTAAGGGGTTGATTTTCCTCTTAATCAATGAAACACCTTGAAATAGATATTGCCCCATGAGAAGGACTTAAACTAAATGAGTACAAAAAGTTTTGTCTCTCTCAAATATTCACTCTAAAGTTCTCTCTACCTAACAATGAAGGAAATTCCTCATATTTATCAATTAAATCCAACAATAATGTGGCAGAGATGCCTCTAGATTACAAAACCAACTTTCATCTTAGGGTTTTGGTGGGAAATAATTTCACCCCACTTAATCCTAATACTATAGTACCTATAGTAGTGGGGTTCCTCAAAAAAATATACGACATTCTCAATAGTGGGATTTAGTACCTCACTCATCTAGGTACATCCCCAACCTCCTTTACCCATTTAGAGAATTCTTGAGAATCCTCCATCTACTTCAATTTCCATCACAACAAGGTGAATGGTTCTGATCCAGGTGGATATTGGTGGCCACCCACCTATTCCACATGGACCCCCACCATTGCTTCTTTCATTTTTTCAGTTTTCGCACAGTTTACTATTTTTAGCAGTTTTTTCGGGTCCTGAACTTCCGGGGCCATTTTGAGGCCCTAAACGATGTTTTTTTGGGTATGTTGCTCTTGTAAAATAACATCTAACAATGCTATTTTGACTCGAGCGTTGTAGGCCTCAGATAGATATTTCCAACGAGCTATCATACACCTAAAATGAAGATCGTATGCAAAAGTTACGACCCCGGGAAGTTGATGCACCAACTTACCCAAACGGGGCCCACATGACTTTTGGCGCTTCATCTCCTAGGGTTAGGTTTTTGGATGTCTAGGACTTTTGGCATTCCCGTTTATTGTAAAAGGGCCTTCAGAGCCTCATTGTAATCATCCTCTCACGGATGCGAGTAGCGGCGACATCTCTTCTCAGAGATAAGCTACCAACGCCCTAGCTAGTTTATTTCCATTCTGTATGTAAGCATATTTCAGTCATTTGTTATTAATGAAATGAAGTCTTATTTCCACTACATCTTTGTGTTTATGTGTATTTATGTATTTCATTGTGTTCCTACATAAATACGGATCAGTCAGCATCATGCCCTTCACAGATGAGGTATTATGTGACATTGCTCCTCTTGATGTTTCTGATGTATTATTAGGCCAACCGTACTTGTGGAAGCGACATGTTGTGTATGAGTCCAGGCCTCGTGCTGTTATTATCACTTTGGGCAATAAGCTGTACAGGATATC
>ML780259.1:73738-113490 GCA_009831015.1 Picea engelmannii | reverse complement strand
TCTCTTCTCAGAGATAAGCTACCAGCGCCCTAGCTAGTTTATTTCCATTCTGTCTGTAAGCATATTTCAGTCATTTGTTATTAATGAAATGAAGTCTTATTTCCGTTGCATCTCTGTGTTTATGTGTATTTCTGTATTTCATTATGTTCCTACGTAAATCCGGATCAGGTTCACCTTTCCCAACTAGAAAAACTAATCACCAACACAATGTCCTACCATAAAGGAAATCTCTCTTTTCCCTTTTACCAAGAACCAAAACAATTTATTTTACTCTCCAATATTATCCTCCTTTTCCAGCCCATTTTTAAGAGTAATTATCATGGCTAAAAAAGATTAGGGAAATGTTAGAGTTAATGTTAAAACACTAAGGTTATATGATATCCCTATACTAAATTAAACCTCATCCCTTGGGCCTTTAACCTAAATTAACTTATGAATCAAAATTTAAAGGTTTTAGAAAAATAGTTCCTAATCCCACGTCTTAGAAATTCCTAACCACTAGAATAGCTATGTTCATTGACTATAAGTACTTTCTCATGGATTGGATTTCCACCACAATATCAATACTCATTTAAGATACTCCCTACATTTGACTTAGGTAAGTGTGGGTCTCGAGATCCTAAAAAATTCCTAACCACTAGGCTAGCTATGTTCATTGACTCTAAGTCCTTTCTCATGGATGTAATTTCCACCACAATATCAATACTCATTTAAGTTACTCCCTACATTTGAAATAAGTAAGTGTAGGTCCCGAGATCATTGTTTTGAACTCATTATTTCTCAATATACATGATAGTTCCATAAAAAAAAACATTATATTTCATCATTCAATCCATAGATAACACATAAATGATATCACATATCATTACACTTTACATGATAATAAACAAATAATAGTTTATTAGTCCCTGCTTGGCAGGGATTATAGATTTCATAGGCAGTCAAATTGCGTTGATTGGTCATTACTTCAGTGTTTTGGTAAAGTATTTCCTAATTTAAAAAAAAATTGTATTATTTTGATTTTTTTTTATAAAAACATATTTATTTTCTTAATTTTTTATTTTCATCAATTAATAATTAATTTTTCTGTTGGTTCAAACTTACCAATGTGACTAATATTCTCCTGGTGTATGTCATATTTTTGCCACCATTTGTCAGAGTTTAAATGTCATTTAAAAATAATAAACTCAAAAAAATCAGTAAATCTTCACGTATAAAGAACTTTGAATGCATTTTTTGAAAACATCAAATAAACATTAATATGTATGGGGATTTTCGACTATGCTTAGTGTAGTGGATGCAGAGAAATAGATGAAGCTCTGCAGTCGATGGTTGGTGCCATTCACCTCCTCATGTGTCATGACCTCGTCACCACCTCTCCCCCTTATTGCATGTGCTATTTTTGTGCTTGTCTACTCATCACCACGTCTCTTCCTTATTAAGAGACCAATAAGTTTGTTTACATACGTATTTTCTTTCTTTCTTTCTTTCATGCTATGAGAAAACCTATCCCTCTCCCTCACCTTGCAAGCTCGATTATTCCTAGGATGAGGACTGATTTAACCGGCCTTCATAGGAAGGGAGGACTATGAAGCATAGATTTTGGCTAGCTGGTTATCGAAGATTCTATGGGAAAGAGGGTTCTTCTCAAAACCACTTATGAAAATATGACAGGTGGTCTCGATCAACCACAACCTTAGCCAAGTTCTCTACTAAATCAATGAAAACCGGGAGAATGCTTTCCTATTTCTTATAAGTCTAGCATCTAGTGTACTTATAGGTGAGGATTGCTACAATCAATTCATTTATTTCTTAGAATCACAATAAGCTAGTTCTATGCATTTTTGGGAATACTTTTAGAATATTTTTGAAAAAAATCTTTAGAATATCCAAAGAGATATGTTTTGTATTTGAAGTTTACAAAAATGTTCAATTTGATTACAGATGTATTTACTATATTAAATTTGAATTTGATTTCAATGTATCTAGTTTTGTTTTACAATTCTTTGACCTAGAAGGTATAGAGCTTTTCGTTGCACAATTCTTTGGGCTTGTAAGTGAACCTCTTTAACCTCTGTTTCAAGTGGCTATCCTTTTGTGTTTGTATCCGCACGACAGTATTTCAATTATTTTGGCATTTTATTTCGTAGATTATGTGCTTGTGGTTGAAAACACAAGTTTATTTACCACTATGTAATAGAGAACATTGGTTTTATCTACTACCTCTCATAAACCTGCAATCATTTTCTTTTAATTTACTTCTAATATTTTTCTACAATATTCCAATACCTTCCATGTTCTTTAATTGTTAAAAATATGATGGGAAGTGAATCATATGTAAAGTGTTCAAGCTCCCTACCATAGAGATTAAAATAACATACATATTTCAAGGAAAACTAATAAAGTTGATCTTTTTAGGGAATATATATATATATAATATGGTCAAAGAGTGTAATACTTGGGAATTCATATTATTTTAGAGGCATTGTGAGATCTTACTCTAACAAATCTATTTAGGCATATAGGGGCTTCTGCAGTGCAAGATATTAGACATTATTTTCGGGATTAACTTAGTGTAAATCATTAATCTATGACCCATATTCATGAGTACTAGTCGCACTAAAATTCTTAAATAATGATGTTGTTAACTATATTCATTCAGAAGAACTGAAATGAAGTGTAAGAATATCCATGCAAATATATAGAAACTAAAAAAGTTTTGGGATTTCCCTGATCTTGACAATGAGGAAAATAGATTTTTATAGCTGAGGCAGTCCCAAATCAAGACATCATGTAGTATGAAATTACAAACTTGTACCGTAATTATGAGTTTCAATGTTAATAATTCATCAAGTAAATAGCTCAATCCTTGGCCATTTTTATGCCCTGTGCACATCTTATTCATCAAGTAAATAGCTCAATCCTTGGCCATTTTTATGACCTGTGCACATCTTATTCATCAAGTAAATAGCTCAATCCTTGGCCATTTTTATGCCCTGTGCACATCTTTCTACTACATGAATCATTCCAATTGGTTTCCAGCAGCATATTTCACCTGGGATGAAAACAAAACCACTACATGCCTGGAGGATGATCATGATTTTTTATTCTCCTCATTGGCCTGCAAACCAGGTTCAGGGCCACCAGATTTGATGTCTTCGAAAAGGGTAGGGTGAATGCATGGCCTATGAATTATTAACCAAATGCCATTACACTGCTTTTTGGAAATATTTTGTAATATTTTGTTTTTGGTATATATGAATATAATTTTTAAATGTCAATTTGGTATATACATAAATATCACTTTTAAATATCAATTTGGTATATATAAATATAATTTGTAAATGTCACTTTGACAAATCAAGTGACAATATCAACTGAGTGTTCTATATAGAAAGGGAATTATTTTTATTTGTCAATATTGACTCCTTGAGAACTATAGTTGTGTGCCAGCTTTAATATTTTCTCATCACGATATTTCTTTAGTATAGTTAATAGATCCTATATCAAACACATATCCTCAATGTATATGAGGTTGGTATGTTGAAGCTGCCTGCACAACATTATTTAAGAGGTCTGCAGGAATTTTAAAACCACGAGCTAATATATCACTCCGGTATTTCAAAGATGCAACTTATTAATTACCTTGCAAGTAACAGTCGCAAATGGTAATACAGAATTATGATTGTAGTAATGTGCTGTTTTCTCCATTTGACTATTTCACAGATTTTGTATTGCAAGACCTCCATACAAGACCTGCTACATCATTCACTACAGAGACAAATGAGTCTAGATATCTCTATTTTGATAAGGCAATATAAATTACGTTAACAATGCTACATTTTATTTATGAAAGGCTAAGTACTAAGCATTTTGTGGAATTTACATAATCTGAAGATTACTGTTTAATTTTATCTAAATTTATAAAAAATAATTTGATACATATTTTTTTTTGCTAAAGACTAAATTTTTTTGGGATTTTAACCTTCATTCTAAGTCTCTCCAATAAATTTGTTGTTCCCCATGTCCAGAGACCATAGGTTATGCTCAGATAATTAAGATTTTAACCTTCATGTTCTCCAATAAATTTGTTGTTCCCCATGCCCAGACCATAAGTTATCCTTACATAATTAAAAGTGATAAAATGGGAACAAGAGAAGCAAAAAGGTAATTTCAACAGCCTTCAAAGTATGATACATCATACTTTGATTTACTTAACATCAACACTACAAGTGTACACGACTAAGCAGGGACTAACTGCTTTGCAACTATTTCCCTTATTCAACAATATATGGTTGTGTCTCAAATGACATAATCAAACACATGACATGATGATATGATATTAATATTTTCTCAAGATATAATTACAGAACCCATAAAAGTGATAATGTCCATAAGAAAAATAAGGTTTAAAGATGAAATAATTAACAAATAGATCTACTATTATAGTAAAGGAAATAAATTAACAAGACGCATAAAATAGGGTGCTACATGTAGATGAAGTTAGTCTAAATGACATGCCAATAAATCATTAATATTAATATTATAAGACATAATTTCACCCAATTTCATAATATTAAGTATTTTTCTGCAACTTTTTTCTACATGAACATAATCACTTTGATACTTTTATTTCCATCATATTTTAATATAAAAATGACATTTTAAAGAATATTTAGTCTCTTTCCTTTATTTATTTGATAAATATAATCAATGTTAAGGGATGAACATAATCACTTTGATACTTTTATTTCCATCATATTTTAATATAAAAGTGATATTTTAAAATATATTTGATCTCGTTCTTTTATTTATTCGATAAATATAATCAATGTTAAGGGATGGTAAAGAAAATGTTAAAACAATATTAAATATCAACCGTAGTAAAATTAATAATAATAATTATTTTATTACAAGCATCTCAAAGTATATGTAAAATATTTTGATACTATTAGAAGAAAAAAGTAGCTTAAAAGAGTGAGTTTTTTCCTAATTTTTCAAGATCCATGCCATGCACATTAAACTTCATAATCTTAGATAAAGGCCTAGGAAGCTAGCAGAATGGGTGAAAATTCTCATAATCTTAGATAAAGGCCTAGGAAGCTAGCAGAATGAGTGAAAATTCTCAACTGACCATGACCCCATTGATGTTGAAAAACCATCAACTGAGTGATAAGCCATTACATTCGAAATCCAATAAAATCCCATATTTGGAAAACCCTATTATGATAGTGTTATCATTGGAAAAGTATTAGGATACATATGGAAGAAGTAAAAGGCCTCTTGCCCTTCAACTCTCAAGGTCGTAGGATCAAATCACAAAGAAAAAATGAGTGGAAGCATAAAGAAGATCGCAGAGAAGTATGCCAAGGTGATTGATTGAGATAAAATGTCCAAGATTATCATTTCATATACAATTCACAAGTGTTTCTTCAAAATCTATTGAACTTATGAATATGTTAGTATAAATCTTGATATCAAGTTCATATTGGAACTACAACTAATTGATTGAGAATACTATAAAAGGGGTATAGGTTCTATTCTAGTTTACATGTACAAATAATATTATGAAGGTCTTTGAAATATATAAATACATGGAAAAAGTTACTCTTGAATGCAAGCCAACATTTGATGTGTTATATGATGTCTTGCACCTGTAAGGGGTTGATAGTTTGAAAGTGATGCAAACCTCTATGTAGGGGTTAGGGAAAATAGAGGTTGAATATTTCAAGGTCATTGTTACTTTTGTCTTGGACCACCTTATGTCCAAGGTTGTTCTATTTGAAGTGTTTTATCTCTTTGGACGAGTTCTTAGAAGCTCCATGTTAGTAGAGGTTGTCTGACAAGTGTTTTCTAAAAGAAATACTCGCAAAGTGTTTGACATAATTCTTGTGCACAACAAGGTCAATTCGTTGTGCTTATTGATAGGTCAAATAAACACCTTACTAATACTAGCAAGGATATTTGGATTAGTTTTGTATTTATGGTATCATCTATGGGCCTAAGTGCTTGTGAGATACCACACACTATATGTATAGGCCATATAGATTCATTCTATCAGTGGCTATCTAGAATGTTTCTATCAATGCGAAGAAAGGAGAACCAAAAAGTTAATTTAATTGAAGATATAAGTCCTATCTTTATAATGTATAATGAAAATTCCTCTACTAAGGAAACAAAATTTCATAATGGATCTTTGACTATATAAAACTATCTCTTATAGAAAGTATGTGTAATTTGCACAAGTAAAATCAAACTCAAAGAGATAAGATACAGGAATTATGAATTCTAAATATCAAGCTTAAGCTACAAGTATGGTGAGAAATTGAATTAATTAACTACGCACCATTCTATCATATGTTGCATATGAAATCATTAAGATACAAGTCTCATTTGTAGATATTAAAATGAACATGAAAACTTACTTAAATTATATAACACTTGTTCCTCTATAGTGGGATTTGTCTCTATAGAACAAGGTGATGGAATGGTATTACAACAATAGTATTCTAGTTCACCAACTTAACCATCCGGACTATCACTTAGAATTCATCGAACTTAACATAGATAGTAATCATCCCCAAGTTAGAGGCTATTGTTGTATTTTATACATGCTTGAAATAAAAATAATAATAAAAAGGACTTAATACAAACACATTTCAAAATCAAAATTCTCAAGCTATTTCAAAACAAAGTTTGAAACCAAATTAAAATGAAAACAAGATGTTGGAATATAGCCATGAAAAGAGGGAGATGAAACTACATAACCATTGGTGAATATGATGGTATAACTATATAACCATATTGGAAAATATCATTAAAGGAATGATTATATGATATATGCAACCTTTATTTTGGTAACATTCAACCACGTTATTTTGTCTCCATTGATATGCAGAAAACACTTTCATATAAGCTATAACAACCAAGGATGTCTTTGAAATTTATGTTCCTATAGACATGAACTTATAGAAAAAATATCTCGAATAATGAAACTAAAACACACATATTCATAGCACATGGATCCATAACAAACAGATTTATAGAAAATCCCAACTTAATTCATCATTCAAAATATAAGTATAGAGCATGCTATCCTTTGTTAAGATCCAATCATAAAATCAAATGAAAACATAGAATTTTGAATGAAGAATACCTTGAGCCTTAAGTCTTAGATTAAATTATCAAAATGGTAGCAACAACGTATAAAGGGTAGGAAAAATGATAATTATCTAGATGAAAAAGAATGATCAAAGGATGGAAAAAGTAGATCCAATCATCTCTCCTAGTTGAATTTGTTGCACATCCTTTTTCAACCTAATCATCATAATTAGAATTAGATGAAACATGGTAAGAATATTTTTTATGTATGTTACTTTAGCTATAGGGGAATGGCCTACTTCCCCATATCACAGTAACCATATTTTCTGGAAATGTCCTCCCAAAAGGATTCCTCTTCTTGTGGCTCCCAAGAAAAAAATACCAATATTTTGTTGAGGGAAACCAAATGAGTGGGAAATGAAAAGTTTTAGATCAATCCACTAGGCCCACATATTTTGAAGTAGTTTGTATATCTTTCAATCTCGTTCAATTTTTTTTTGAAGTTCAGGTAACATAATGGTTCTCTTTTCTTCCAATCATATCCCAAACAATCTCATCTTCACTAGAAAGAAAACAAAGATTCTTGCATCATGTGCGTTATTTGATCTGTACACTTGAATATGGAAATTTTATAAGTTCTTCAAAATCTTGGAATAACATGATATTGTTTCAGTATATTCTTATGTTCCATGATTTCCCTGGGGGGAATTCACCTCTCACCCATTAATTAACATGTGCCTTTTCATAATATATATGAGATAAAACACGTCCCCACTTCATGTGTTGGATCACAAGAAAATTGAAATACCTCAATTTAACATGTCCTATAAAGGGATTAGGATTCCAACTTATTTGTTTACTTAGAAAGAACTTATATTTATAAATTTCACATAGTAAATTTTGGTTGTTGGATTACCGAGGGGGGGCGTGAATCAGTAATAGAGATTTTTAATCCTTTTAAGCAAGGTATATAAGTGTTTTTAATATTTATGATCAATATACCATTATCATTCAACAAGTGCAGATTAAATAAACAATGAACAATGAACAATCATACACATACACAGTACACTAGTATTTTCACATGGAAGCCCAATGCGGGAGAAAACCAGGTAATGATTTTTCTTATATGTCTTTAAGAATTACATTCATTGGAAGCACCAACTTCCTTTGTTCTCCAACTACAACTCGAAGGAGGCTCTGACCCCCTATATTTTCAGGCTACAACCTTAGGGAAGCTCCAAATCCCCAATTCTCTGGCTAGAACCAGAAGGAGGCTACAACCCCCTATGTTCTCTGGCTACAACCGGAAGGTGGCTACAACCACCTATCCTTGTGTTGGGTATATGTTATATTCTTTGCATGTGTGCGTGTGGGCACGTCAGGCTTGACAACTGCGTCTGGCGATCCCTCTAGTAGTGCTCTTTGCGTTGTGTGCGTCAGGAGCTTCCTTGGGGGGTCCTAGGGGTGGGGCAGGTATGCCCCCCCCTAGTTACGCTCAACATTCGGCAAAGGGCGGTAGCCCAGGGCAGTGCCCCAGAGTTTTGTTTGGTCGGTTTTTGATATTTTTAACGATTTTCTAAATTAATCCCGGATTAAGGGATTAGGGTTTTGGTATATACGAAATATCTAAAAACATTTTATATATTGTATGGTGAATGGTGAAATTAAATATAATGAATATAAGAGAGGTTTTCCCCGGTTGAGGGTTTCCGGTATAAATCTTTGTGTACTATGTGTATGAGCCATTGATTAAATTCTTTTTTTCTTAAGAATCTATATGCATTGCTTTACTTCACAGGTTTAAAAATTACATGTGGTATTATAGCTTGGTTTTGGATTCAGAGGGATGCCTTTGTTGTTGAGCGTTTGGCTCGGTCTTGATAGATCTAGATTATCTTGGGTCTATGATAAACCTGGGTTTAGTGGGAGATTTTGCAGTGGATATTTGAGTATAGAAAGAGGAATGGCGAGCCCATCTAGAATCGAGATAGAGAATTTCAACGGTAAAAAAATTGAGCTATGGAAGCTCAAGATGGAGGACCTTCTTGTAGACAAAGAACAATGGATCATTGTGGATCCTGGTACACGGCCTACTGGTACACTGTCTACTAGTACACAGTCTACTAGTACACAACCTACTAGCACACAAAATACTAGTACACCACCTACTGGTATGTCGGAGGAAGATTGGGAGAAGCTGGACATAAGAGCAAGGAGTACTATTTGACTATGTCTGCCACTTGGCAGATTCGGTGTTGTTGAATGTCTCGGAAGAATCTACAACCAAGGAACTATGGGATAATTTAGGGAATTGGTATCAATCAAAGTCCCTGGTAAACAAGTTGTTTCTTTGAAATAAGTTGTATCATCTTAGGATGGAAGATGGAGATTTAGTGACAGAACATCTAAATGCCTTTAATACTCCAGTAAGTCAACTTGTCTCTTTTAATATTACGATTGCAGAAGAAGATAAGTGTATTACTTTGTTATGTTCTTTGCCAGACTTTTGGGATAATATGGTTGTAGTAATTGGTAGTACCACTCAATCTAGATTGAAGTATGAGGATGTAGTTTCATCCTTGTTATCGTAATAGATGAGGTGGAAAAGAATGGATAGTCATAGAACAAATGCTTTATTTGTAAGAGGTCGTACCCAAGACAGGAATCCTGGTAAGCCTTCAGGGGGGGATCTAAATCTACAGGTAGATCTAAGTCTCCAGGAAAATATTTGAGGAAATGATGGAAGTGTGGTAAAACAGGGCATTATAAGAAATATTGCAAGTCTAAGAAGGTTGAAAAACCAAAGGGATATGATAGTACCTCTACCCCATAGTCAAATACCTCCACTAAAGAAGGAGTTGATGTTTACCTAGAATCTACAGGTGCACATGCAAACCATGATGTATGGTTGATCGACTCAGGTGCATCATACCATATGAATCCTCATAGGGAGTGCTTCTCTGAATATGAAAAATACGATGGTGGTGATGTATTCCTAGGACATGACTCGACAGCCAAAATCTTGGGACATGGAAGGGTTAAGTTGATTCTAAAATATGGAAGGATTAGAACTCTCCCTGGGGTTCTGCACATTCCAAAACTAGCTAGGAGCTTAATATCTATAAGCAAGTTGAATGATGTAGGAGTGGATACTGTATTTGGAAAGGGCACTTGCAAGATGGTATGAGGAGAAATGGTGTTGATGAGGGGAGTTCGGTGTGGAAATTTGTACAAGTTGTTGGGAAGCACTTATACTATTGGGTGTAACAGTTTTGTTGTCCTTGAGCAGACAAATAAAGAAGACAAGACCAATACCGTCCCTGAAAAGAAGACCATGCTGTGGCATCAAAGACTGGGGCATATTGGAGAAAAGGGCCTTCGAACACTTCACAAGAAAGGCATGGTTGAAGGTATGTCTAATTCCACTCTAGATTTTGATTTATGTGAACATTTCCTATATGGTAAACAAAATCGAGTAAGATTCCCATCTCTTGCTACAAGATCAAAGGGAATCTTAGAATTGATACACAGTGATGTGTTTGGACCTGTGCATATTCCATCACTAGGTAAGTTTGTGTATTATGTTTAATTCATAGATGATTTCTCAAGGTACGCATGGATTTATTTTCTTAGAAATAAATCTGAGGTATTTGATAAATTTAAAGAATTTAAGGCTCTGGTATAAAATCAGACAGAGAAGAAAATAAAGGTATTGAGAACAAATAGTGGTGGAGAATTATGCAGAAATGGATTTGAAGAATTCTGTAAGAAGTGTGGTATAGCAAGGTATAAGACTACTTCATACACTCCTCAGCAGAATGGAGTTGCAGAAAGGATGAACATGACACTAATGGAAAAAGCAAGGAGCATGCTCAGCGGTGCCGAGTTAGGACAAGAATTATGGCCAGAAGAAGTGGGTACAACATGTTACATGGTCAATCGATCACCTTCATCATCGTTGGATGATACAACTCCACACGAGGTATGGTCTAAAAAGAAACCCTCTCTTCAACATCTTAGAGTGTTTGGTTGTGGTTCTTATGTACATGTTCCAAAGGAAAATAGGAGTAAGCTGGATAAAAAGGATGAAAAGTGTATATTTATTGGTTATAAAGATGGTGTGAAAGGTTATAAGATTTGAAACCCAAAAACCAACAAGACTGTTTACAGTCGAGATGTTGTTTTCAGAGAGGTAAAAGATGTGTCCAAACAGGAATTCCTACCAACACAAAATGAACCTGAGAAAATAGAGCTTGAGTTGGATGATGGAAAATCTGAATCATCTGAAGAACAGGAAGTAGCAGAAGAAGAAGAACCTCATACCCTAGTATTGAGGAGATCAATGAGAGATAAAAGGAAACCAGAAAGGTATATTCCACCTGATTTCCGTTCCAATTTTGCTTTATCTATTACTGATGGTGATCCCAAAACTGTCAGGGAAGCAGTGAATTCACAGGATAGTAAACTCTGGAAGAAGGCCATGATTGAAGAAATGGATGCCTTGGATAAGAATGAGGCATGGGATATAGTTGAGTTGCCAGATGGAAGAAAATATGTTGGTAGCAAATGGTTGTTTAAGAAGAATTTTAATGCAGAAGGAAAAGTGGAGAAATACAAAGCTCGATTAGTAGCAAAAGGTTATTCCCAGGTAGAGGGAATTGACTTTGGTGAGATTTTTTCTCCTATTGCTAAGTTAAATTATATTAGATTTATTTTATCTATTGCTGTTTCTTTTGATCTTGAAGTGGAACAGATGGATGTGAAGACAACATTCCTACATGGGGATCTGTAAGAAGAAATCTACATGAAGCAGCCAGAAGGATTTTTAGTGAAGGGAAAGAAAGAGTTGGTCTGTAAGCTAAATAAGTCACTATATGGTCTAAAACAATCACCTAGGATGTGGTACCAAAAGTTTGACACATACATCCTTGGATTGGGATTTGTGAGAAGCAGGGTTGATCACTGTGTATATTCCAAGCAGGCTGGTAATCACTTCATTTATGTAGTGTTGTATGTTGATGACATGTTGTTGGTAGGAAATAACATGGATGTTATCAAGGAGGTGAAATCACATCTATCCTCCAAATTTTACATGAAGGATCTCAGTGTTGCTAACTTCATTCTGGGAATGGAGATTAAAAGAGATCATGCAAACAGGAAACTCTAGTTGAATCAGAGAAAATATGTTAAGACGATATTGTAGAGGTTTAATATGCATGGAAGTAAACCGGTCAAGTTTCCTATTCCTATAGGTGTAAAGTTATCTGCAAATCAATGTCCCAAGACACAGGAAGAAGAAGAGGACATGTCCCATGTTCCATATGCCAGTGCAGTTGGAACTTTGATGTATGAAATGGTCTATACTAGACTGGACATTGCACATGTAGTGGGAGTTTTTAGCAGGTATATGTCAAAACTAGGGAAGGAGCATTGGATAGCGGTAAAGATGGTCTTCAGGTATTTTCATGGCACTACTAATTATGGATTGTGATACCAAGGAAGACCAGGATTGGACAGAGTGGTGAACATACATGGATTTGTTGATGCAGTCTGGGCTAGATATCTAGATCGCATAAGATCTACAAGTGGGTATGTGTTTAACCTATTTGGAGGAGAAATCAGTTGGATGAGCAAAAGAAAAGATGTAGTATCACTCTCAACTACATAAGTTGAATACATGGCAACCACTCATGCAAGTGAGGAAGCATTATGGTTACAAAGATTGTGTTTAGGTATTGGGTTGGTACAAAAAGCAGTGAGATTAGATTGTGACAGTCAGAGTGCAATCTTCCTAGCAAAGAACCCAGCTTATCATTCGAAGACAAAGAATATTGATGTTTAGTATCACTTTGTGAGAGACATGGTTAAGGAAAAGAAGGTTTTGCTGGAAAAGGTTGACACTTTGAAGAATGTTGCAGATTTATTGACAAAGTCTATAAGCATAGAAAAGTTCTCCTGGTGTAGAGTAACAATGGGCATTGTTGACCTGGATTGTTGACTATATAACCCTGTGGACCCCTGGATGCAAATAAAACAACAAGTCGGAGAATGTTGGGTATATGTTATATTATTGGCATGTGTGTGTGTGGGTGCGTCAAGTTCGACAACTGCGTCTGACGATCCCTCTAGTAGTGCTCTTTGTGTCATGTGCATCAGGCGCTTCCTAGAGGGTGTCCCAGGGGGGGGGGTAGGTATGGCCCCCCTAGTTATGTGTAGCGTTCAACAACAGGCGGTAGCCTGAGGTAGTGCCCCCGAATATTTTTTTGGGCTGTTTTTGCTATTTTTAGCAGTTTTCTAAATTAATCCCGGATTAAGGAATTAGGGTTTTGGTATCTATGAAATACCTAAAAACATTGTATATATTGTATGGTGAATGGTGAAATTCAACATAATGAATATAAGATAAGTTTTCCCCGGTTGAGGGTTTTCAGTATAAATCTCTATGTACTATGTGTATGAGCCATTGATTAAATTTTGTTTTTCTTAAGAACCTATATGCATTGCTTTACTTCACAGGTTTAAAAATCACACCTTGTGCCATCCAACCTCCCTGAAATATAAGTGCCAATTGATGAAAATATTGCCACATTGTCCTTGTGAGATATAACACTATAAACTTGTACCATTTTGTGCCAACAACCTGTAAGCAACCTATACCAATAGCCTTTAATCAATCATGTATCAGAAGTCAACTTGTATGAACAAACACCAATAGGTACATGACCTGTTTATGTTGCATATCATGTATGTACGCGCTCTATATGTATTACAACCTTCATATGCATGTGGTCTGTCTATATTGTAGCCTGCATACCCCTTCAAAAAGCTAGGGTTTTCTCCTTTTCTAGAACTCAAAAACTTTTCCTTCGCTATCAAATCAACCTACAACCTGTCACGGTGTCTAATATGTAGTTCTTTCTTATGCATACATCGTCATACATATCCCTTAGCCAAGTGCATATATGTATCTCTAGTCATGTGCCATACATGTGGATACAATCATGATCAAGTGTAACAACCCTCACATGGACTAGACATCAAACCCTTACTGATATGCTACCCCAAACTTCACAAAAAAATTCACAACCACTTCACAACCAAAATCCCTCAACCATGTACCAATAAATACTAGCTATGTATCAACACTTGAACCAAAAATATGTACCAATGAATAATACCAACATACCAGTGTTGTATTTTTGTTTACCTGGCTCATACCATAGGTTCCATACAAACAAAATCCTCTTTAGGGAAAATCCTCAAACCCCATAACCATATCTCATGTAGACAACAATATCCAACTACACATAGAAATAAGACATACCTTTTGAACCTGTAGATTGATATGCTATACCTGATCACTGTATACCTTCCTAGGATCTTGCTTTCAGACTCTGAGAACCTTACACCCTTAACAACTCAAGATTTCATGGCTTTTCCAACTATACACACCCTTTTATACTATAATGGGTGCTAATAGGAGACCCTTTCTCTCTTATTTATACTCAACAAGTATCTTCCTCTTGGGATTATTTTCTAACCAACTTAACCCAACTTCCTTCTTTTATGGCTAACCCACTAGTAACCACTTGTCCACTTATAACCACTTTATCCACAAATATTAAACTCTAGACTTCTAGTTGCAACTAATTTATTTTTAATTATTTTCTCATTGAAACAACTTAACCCATGATTAACTCCTAGTTTCACCCACTTTGACTAGTCAACTTCTTCTAGGGGTTTCTATAATATATTGACTTATTTAACCTTATAGGAGATTCTAGATAATCAAGAGGGTTCTCCAACTTCACAAGGTCATAACTTTCTAACCGTGAGGAGTTATGTGACATTCCACATATCACCGAAAATAGCATGACATGTACTATCCATATAGAATAGTATTATCTGCAAGTACACTTATCTTCATACCTTTATACCTCAAAAAATATTTAGTCCCTTAACCATACTATTTGGGATACCAAAATTCACTATTGGACTTTCTTCAAGGGTTGACATCAATAAAAACCAATCAAATTAATAAACAATATCCTCCTTTGGCATTGATGGCAACACTATGATACAATAATGAAGTCATATCGCTCATGCTCCCCCTGTGACTATCACTCCCCTTGGAATCATGCCTCTGTGATTTCTCTCCAAGCACCTAACCTTCTATCCATGCATTTGATGAATCTCTCCCCCTTTGACACCAATGGAAAAGGTAACTTCTTGTTGGGCCTACTCCCCCTAACTGAACTATCCTTGGGGTTGCTCCCTCTGACTGAACCCTTCCTAAAACTGCTCCCCCAAATTGAACTGTCCTCTTTATGGTGCTTCCTCGTGTAAATTTAAGACATATAAGAATAAAATTCAAAATTCATTTTGGGACAAAAACTATGCCAAATTTCTAACGCAGATAGTCAAGGGATTCCCTTGGAAACGTGATGTAAGAGCATCTCTCCACGTCAACCAGCCAACCACGTCGACGAATTCAAATCGCACGCTAAGAGAGTGGCGCAACCTCATTTAAAATTTGAATTTAATGTAACTTAATGTCTAAGCTTGTGAGTTTTAGAGCCGTGCCTTTGTGCAGGTGTAGAGTAGATAGGCCATTAATGCTTGGATCACTGAGATCTAGATCCGGATGCGGACTAGACAACCCATTCAATGCAATTGAATAGGGTAGGTAGGTTGGAGGGAAGAGCTCGAAGAGCCCCCTTAGGTAAAAGATATTTTGTATCTCATTTTGTGTTAGAGAATTTGTAGTTGAAGATAATCTGCGAGTAGAGAGCAGAAGAGAGAAGGAGACGAGACCTTGTTACAGGCCGTGCTCAGGAACACCTTTGTAAAGAGACATTTTTATTTAATATAAACAGAAGCAGTTTTTCTTGCATATTTTCTGTATTATGTGGATGCCTTGGTGTGTTCTTTTATATGTTGTGAATGTATGTATGTTTAAGCATTTGCAGGGATTCTGTTTGATTTCAAGTGAAGGTCTTTGAGGCTTCACACTAGGAGGGTGTGACAGAATGTTGCGGGTTTTGAGAGCCATGCATAGAGGATGCACTTCTGAACTCTGCGGATTCAGACAAAGGCATGCTGCGGCATAAGAACTGGAATCAACAACTTAAGAGGAAGACCTCAAGTTTTTTGAACACCTTGGAGGCAAGGCTATGTGGGAGGAGGCACAGTTGCAGACAAAATTCTGCTGAGGATTCTGTAAATCTCTGCCAGGTGGGCATTGAGCATATGCATAGTGGTGCATTTGGAGGAACTCTGTTGTGAGTTCAGAAAGAGAAAAATAGAATCACTGAGGATTATGAGAGCTCTGTCAAGTGGGAATCGAGCGAGTGCATAGGTGCATAGGAGAAGGAGACAGAACTGCTGGAAGTTCTGGAAGGACACTCTGCCAGGTGGGCATTGAGATATTGTGCAGACAGGCACAAAAGAAAAGAGAACTCTTTGAGTTCTGAAATTGAGGGAAGAATCCATAGAGGGATATTCACAGGGTTGTTGAATACCCTGAAAGGCTCAGCAAGAGGTTACTGGAGCAGAAGGATAGCCAGGAGGGCATCCACTTTCTCCATCTAAGGGATAAGAGAAGAAAGACAAAATCCCTTAGGGGTCTGAGTGTTTGAGAAGCTCAGGAGAGATAACACTGTGTGTGCGTAAGGACCCTACAGAGGTGTGGGAGTTGAAGACTCCTTCGAGGATTCGAAAGGATCAAAGCTCAGGAGGAATAGCGTTTTTGCGCGCGCAGTCGATAACTCGCAGTCATGGAGTTCGCGGAGACAAAGCAAAGGTCGAGGCCTTTGAGGACTTGAAATTCTCCCAAGGCAGGAAGAAAGCGCGCATGAATCTCATGAGGGAGCACAACCGTCGTCAGATCAGCTGGAGAAAAGAGATCTGGACCGTTGGTTTTCACGTCCAGGAAGGCGTCAGGAGAAGCGCAAAAAAGAGGAAATTGTGGACCGTCGGATGTTCACACAGAATCCCATCAGCCGTTGGATCGGGAGAAGATGCTCGGAGTTTAGTCTCTGGAGTGTGTGCAGAAGAAGAGATCTGGACCGTCAGATCTTGGTCCAAATACCCGACAGTCGTCGGATCTGTCAGGAGTTGCGTGGGAGTTAAACTCTCATAGGCAGAGGTAAAATCCCGTTGAGAGGCATAGCTTATCGGGATATCGACACTCGGGATATCGGAGATCCTGAGGTCAAGAAAGCCGGGACATTTCAAGTCCCGAAACAACGAAGAAATCACAGTCGTCCGTCTGAGAGAGGACGCGTGTCGCATGATCATCCAACACCGGAGATCTGGGCACTGGAGGTTACAGAGGTAAGAGTTTTTGGTTTGGCGTGTGGAAAAACCCAAGGGTTGATATGAACTGTCTATCAGTTGGGACGTGTGTCAGAAGATTTGGCAAAGTCGGGGTTCAGAGTATCGGAAGTCTTGAGGACAAGATACCCTTGCAGTTTGGAATCGCGAAACGCGATATCCCGATGGCCACGAAAATAGTGTGGGCCACGAGAGTCGGTGAGGTGGATAGGTGGCACACTATTTCGGAGTTCGGGGAAAGTAAAGTCCCGAAACAAGATGCATCAGGATTCGCGATCCTACGATGTCCGAAACCCCGAAAAGAGACAAGGTTGCGGTCTTGTGAATTAGTGGTCACGTGGATCAAAGGTCTAGCCCAAAGGGCTAATGTGTAAAGCGCATCGGTAAATCGGTGATCGGGAGATTGCGGGGATAGATGTTCTTGACATCGAGATTCGTGAAATCCCGAATCCCTATAGGAGGATATAAGGCTATGGTATTATGAGTGGAGGTCACATGGACCAGGACATGGTCAGGAGGGGCTAAGTCCGGAAGGGAACACATCGGCGAATCAAAGTTCGCAAGTTCAAGAGGACAAGAACTCTTGACATAAGGGATTCTGAAACCCGAAATTTGTCATCGGGGAAAGGTCACAAAGCGTGCAGAGACTATGACAGGTGAGGGAGAAGAAGGACCTGTGGATTTGGGTTTCAAGAAGAGATTCCATTGGGAGTCCAAAGAGCCAATTCGGCTCAAACGTGAACTATGAACGATCCTTGAAGACCGGGAGGTCAGGCGCAGAGACCCTACGGGGTATGTAGGAGAGAGTGGGCGCTACCAAGTGGTATTAGAGCCTGATTTTGTCTGTATATCTCAGGCAGGAAGAGGCAGGAAGAGGTAAAGAGAACTCTGATACACATCAAGTGGTATCAGAGCGGGATTTCATCTGTATATTTCAGGTGAAAGGAGACAGAGCACTGGGGACTCTGTAAGGATTGTTTGCAGGTAGGCAACAGTCTAGAAGACAGTCAGCAGGACTGTAGGAGGATGAGGCTGGTAACACTCTTGGTGCGGAGTGACAACAACAAGTTTTCCATGAAGGCATACAAAGACAACAAGATGGCTACTGAGGCCCATAAGTATGATGGAAAGAAGAGCAAGGCAGAAAAGCTTGCAGGAATGGATAAAGAGCTCGCTGATATAAGTGCGGAGATAGAAAGGATTGCGTTGAAGATGCAACAGAACGCGAGGATAGAAAATATCGAACTGCGGATGCGGCAGGATAAGAAGATGGTTCAGGTATGTGAACAAGAGACTGGAAAATTTCTCAGTGAGGAGAATGAATTAGGATCAACTGAAGATCTCAAGAACTGCCAGGAGGGTAGAGAAGAGGAAATTACCAATTGTCAGGTGGGCAACGAAATGAGATCACTGCGGGATCTCAGAGACTGTCATGAGGAGAGCCAGAGAATTTCACATTGCGAGTTGGGCAATGAAATGAGGTCACTGCGGGATCTCATAGACTGCCAGGAGGGCGGCGAAAGGTTTCCAGTATGCCTGGTGGGAAAGGAGACATAGATGGAATTATTTGATTCCATAGACTGTCAGGAGGGCTGTAGAGACATCCCATATTGCCAGGCGGGCAGGGATGAGCAGGTGAGCTTTGATCAGGCTGAGGAGATGACAGAGAAGATGAGCTTGGAGATGAGTTTAGATCAGCAGGTGCAGCTGACAGAGGAGGAGGATTCGAGGGATCTTCTGATGATTGGGGGAATTGGAGTATTCCTACCATTTTCCCAGGAGGAGGCAGAAATTGGTGTTGCCGATGCAACAACAATAGAAGGACAACCAGTTGAGACTGTCAAGGAGAAATTGGAGAAGACTTTAAAAACTACCCAAGAAGAAGCAGGAGAAGAAAATGAGCATTCGGAGGAGTGTCTCAATGGATTCAGCTAGGAAGTTTAAAGATTTGTAGCATTAGAGATAGCAGCAAAGGAAGCCAAAGAGCGAGCAGGCAGATTTATCACTCCATGGGAGATGGAGCTAGAGATGTTGGAGGATTGGCTAAAAAATCCATAGCCAGCAAGAGAACTAATAGAATTTGAGCTGTCAGGGAAGGTGACTGAACATAAAGTCAGTCAGGAGGAGACTGCAGAGTTGAAGTCTGAAGCAGAGTGGCAACTTGAGGCCACAAATGAAGATGAAGAAGAAGGCATGAGAGATCACAATGATCTTCCCAATTGCATAAAAATTTTGCAGCTAGGGAGACTGCAAAAACAGGACCAACCACTGGAGCAGCTGGATGCAATGATCGAGGAGATCAGAAGGCTGATGTTGAGGTCAGCAGAGACTTCCAGCGAGGAGAAGTTGAGAAAAAGGAAGGAAGAAGCAGCAACAGCGTAGAAGTAGTAGCAGCAGTAGAATGGAGCGGATGAACAACTCTAAAGTATGATTTGGGATATAGGAGGATTTCCAACAACTGAGATGGGAAGCTCATGATCAAGAGCTCATGAATTTTGCAGCTGAGGAGTTTGATGCAGGAGCATCTCTCCACGTTAGCCAGCCAGCCACGCCAACCACGTCGGCGAATTCAAATCACACGCCAAGAGAGAGGCGCAACCTCATTTAAAATTTGAATTTAATGTAATTTAATGTCTAAGCTGGTGATTTGTAGAGATGTGCCTTTGTGCAGGTGTAGAGTAGATAGGCCATTAATGTTTGGATGGATGAGATCTAGATCCAGATGCGGACTAGACAACCCATTCAATGCAATTGAATAGGGTAGGTAGGTTGGAGGGAAGAGCTCGAAGATCCCCCTCAGGTAAAAGAGATTTTGTATCTCATTTTGTGTTAGAGAATTTGTAGTTGAAGATAATCTGCGAGTAGAGAGMAGAAGAGAGAAGGAGCCGRGACCTTGTTACAGGCCTTGCTYAGGAACACCTTTGTAAAGAGGCATTTTTATTTAATATAAACAWAAGCAGTTTTTCCTGCATATTTTCTGTATTATGTGGATGCCTTGGTGTGTTCTTTTATATGTTGTGAATGTATGTATGTTTAAGAATTTGCAGGGATTCTGTTTGATTTCAGGTGAAGGTCTTTGAGGCTTCACACCAGGAGGGTGTGATATAACATTGCGGGTTCTGAGAGCCGTGCAGAGAGGATGCACTTATGAACTCTTTGGAGTCAGACAAAGGCGTGGTGCGGCACAAGAACTGGAATCGACAACTCAAGAGGAAGAACTCAAGGTTGTTGAACACCTTGGAGGCAAGGCTGTGTGGGAGGAGGCACAACTGCAGACATAATTCTGCTGAGGATTCTGTAAATCTCTGCTAGGTGGGAATTGAGCATATGCACAGTGGTGCATTTGGAGGAACTCTGCTGTGAGTTCAGAAAGAGAAAAACAGAATCACTGAGGATTTTGAGAGCTCTTTTAGGTGGGCATCGAGCGAGTGCATAGGTGCACAGGAGAAGGAGACAGAACTGCTGGAAGTTTTGGAAGGACACTCTGTCAGGTGGGCATTGAGATATTGTTCAGACATGCACAGAAGAGAAGAGAACTCTTTGAGTTCTGAAATTGAGGGAAGAATCCACAGAGGGATCTTCACAGGGTTGTTGAATACCCTGAAAGGCTTAGCAAGAGGTTACTGGAACAGAAGGATAGCCAGGAGGGCATCCACTTTCTCCATCTGAGGGAGAAGAGAAGAAAGATAAAATCCCTTAGGTGTCTGAGTGTTTGAGAAGCTCAGGAGAGATAGCACTGTGTGTGCATAAGGACCCTGCAGAGGCGCGGGAGTTGAAGACTCCTTCGAGGATTTGAAAGGAGCAAATCTCAGGAGGAACAATGTTTTTGTGTGCGCAATCAAGAACTCATAGTCATGGAGTTCGCAGAGATGAAGCAAAGGTCAAGGCCTTTGAGGACTTGAAATTCTCCCAAGGCAGGAAGAAAGCGCATAGGAAGCTCAGGAGGGAGCACAGCCATCGTCAGATCGGCTGGAGAAAAGAGATCTGGACCGTTGGTTTTCACGTCCACGAAGGTGTCAGGAGAAGCACACAGAAGAGGAAATTGTGGACCGTCGGATGTTCACACAGAATCCTGTCAGCCGTTGGATCGGGAGAAGATGCTCAGAGTTTAGTCTCTGGAGTGTGCGCAGAAGAAGAGATCTGGATCGTTGGATCTTGGTCCAAATACCCGACAGCCATTGGATCTGTCAGGATTTGCATGGGAGTTAAACTCTCATAGGCAGAGGTAAAATCCCGACGAGAGGCGTAGCTTATCGGGATATCGGCACTCGGGATATCAGAGATCCTAAGGTCAAGAAAGCTGGGACATTTCAAGTCCTGAAACAATGAAGAAATAACAACCGTCTGTCTGAGGGAGGACGCGTGTCGCATGATCATCCAACATCGGAGATATGGGCACCGGAGGTTACATAGGTAAGATTTTTTTCTTTGGCGTGTAGAAAAACCCGAGGGTTGATCTGAACCGTCTATCAGTTGGGACATGTTTCAGAAGATCTGGCGAAGTCAGGGTTCAGAGTATCGGAAGTCGTGAGGAAAGGATACCCTTGCAGTTTGGAATCACGAAATGTGATATCTCGATGGCCATGAAAATAGTGTGGGCCACGAAAGTCAGTGAGGTGGACAGGTGGCACACTGTTTCGGAGTTCGGGGAAAGTAATGTCCCGAAACAAGACGCATCAGGATTCACGATCCTACGATGTCCGAAACCCTGACAAAAGACAAGGGTGCGGTCTTGTGAATTAGTGGTCACGTGGACCAAAGGTCTAGGCCATAGGGCTAATGCGTAAAGCGCATCGGTAAATCGGGGATCGGGAGATTGCAGGGATAAATGTTTGTGACATCAAGATTCGCGAAACCCCGAATCCCGATAGGAGGATATAAGGATGTGGTCTTATGAGTGGAGGTCACATGGACCAGGTCATGGCCAGGAGGGGATAAGGCCGGAAGGGAACACATCGGCAAATCGGAGTTCGCAAGTTCAATAGGACAAGAACTCTTGACGTCGGGGATTCCGAAACCCAAAATTTGTCATCGGGAAAAGGTCACAGAGCGTGCAGAGACCGTGACAGGCGAGGGAGAAGAAGGACCTATGGATTTGGTTTTCAAGCAGAGATTCCATTGGGAGTCCAAAGATCCAATTCGACTCAAAGGTGAACTTTGAACGATCCTTGAAGACTGGGAGGTCAGGCGCAGAGACCCTGCGGGGTATGTAGGAGAGAGTGGGTGCTACCAAAACGGTTTTGTAAAGATGTCTGCAATCTATTTTTTGGTGCCAACATACTCAACTTGAATATTCTTCCATGCAACCTATTCCCATAGAAAATGATACTTGATTGGTGTGTGCTTCATCTTGGAGTGAATCATTGTATTCTTTGAGATACTTATGGTACTTGTATTATAATAATATATCAAAATGGGCTCATCATACTCAACCTGCATATCTTTCAAAGTTTGTGTCATCCATAGAACCTATGTACAAAATGTTTCTGCTGCAATATACTCTTCTTTGGTTGTAGACAATGATATTGATGACTGTTTCCTTCTTAGCCAAGATACCGAACACTCACCCAGGTAGAAAACTACTCCACTTGTACTTCTTCAGTCATCAATGAAACATGCCCAGTCTGCATCTATGTAGGAAATAATTTATAGATCCTTTCCTTTTGGATATCATAATCCAAAATCCTATGTACCTTTTATATATATGAATATCATTTTTACAACTAGAACATATGATTCCTTTGGTGGTGCTTCAAATCATGCCACATTCTCAACTGCCTGCATTGCATTTGGTCTGGATGTTGTCACATAAAGTAAGATTCCAATCATTGACCTGTACTTCCTCAAATATGTATCCTTTGAATCATCATATTTACTTAACTTGAAACTATTTTGGATATCAGTATTGACTGGTTTGCAATCTTCCATTATGAACCACTTTAGAATTTCTTTGATATGATTGGGTTGAGAAATAAAAATGCCTTGGTTTCTTTGACATATTTGAATATCTAGAAAGAAGGATAGCTCTCCAAGTAATGATATTTCAAATTCATTCTACATATCCTTTGAAAACTTTTGTATCAACTTGTCATCATCACTTCCAAAAATAATATCATCAACATAAAATTCATTTAATAAAATACTATCTTGAGTTATCCTGATGTATAGGTTGATGTCTGCATTTCCTTTCTTGAACCCTTGCTATTTTAAATATCTATCTATTCTAGAGTACCATTCTCTAGGGGCCTATTTGATACCATACAATGCCTTCTTCAATATCCAAACATAATTTTCATTCTTTGACAACTGAAATCCTTCTAGTTTATCAATGTAGACTTCTTCTTCTAGATCCCCATTCAGGAAGGCTGATTTCACATCCATCTGATACACTTTAATATTCTTGGAGCATGCATAAGAGAGGATCAATA
Organism: Picea engelmannii; assembly: GCA_009831015.1. Classification (NCBI taxonomy): domain Eukaryota; kingdom Viridiplantae; phylum Streptophyta; class Pinopsida; order Pinales; family Pinaceae; genus Picea; species Picea engelmannii. The sequence goes on along the minus strand of ML780259.1, from coordinate 89,623 downwards.
TGATTGCTTCCATTATGTCAATTGGGGAAAATGTCTCTTCAAATTCAATACATTCAACCTGAGCATACCCTTTACATACCAATCTAGCTTTGTTCTTGGTAATCGATCCATCTTCCTTCAATTTGTTTATGAAGAATTGGTTTGTGCTGATCACATTCTTATACCTTTTCCTTGGAACCAATTCCCAGGTGTCATTCTTTTCTATCTGATCCAACTCTTCATCCATGGATTTTATCCATAATTCATCCTTTCTGGATTCTTAAAAGATTCTTGGCTCAATAGAATATAACACTGCTAGGTGTAGTTGTTTTGGTGAATGAATTCTTCTTCTAGTCTCAACTCCTACATCTTTGTTCCCGATAATGTAATCAGATGGATGATTCTTTTGTATTATTTTTCTAGGTGTCTTTGGAGGTACTTGTTGTTCTTGTTCTTCTACTTCTAACTAATCTTCCACATCTTCCCCTTATACTACTTCTTCATCCTTTTCTTCTTCTTTGTGAACCTATTCCATTGGATCCTTTTCTTCTTCCTTTATTTTTCATCCACTTGTATCATCAATCGTCACATTGATGCTTTCGACACCTTTTTTATCCTTATATTGAAACATTTGTATGATTTCCTTGTGCTCGAATATCCAACAAGTATTCGTTTGTCCACACGATAATCTAACTTTCCCATTCTTCCATATTATCTTTTGATGTATCATTTTCTTCCAAAAACTCTAAAGTGCTTCACATTCGCTAGTCTTCCTTTCCATAGCTAGTAGGGAGTTTTATCACTATTTTTCTGAGCATTACTCTATTTTGAATGTGAATTGTTGTATGCATTGCATGTTCCCAAAAGACATTTGTCAACCTGGAATCCATTAACAAAGTTCTATCCATTTCATGTACTGTCATGTTTTTCATTTCGACAAATCCATTCTGTTGAGGTATCCTAGCAATGAAAAATTGCCTTTTTATTACATTCTTGCTGCAGAAATCCATAAAGTCCTTTCAAGTAAACTCTCCCCCATTATCAAATCTCAGACATTTAATTTTTGAATCCATTTGATTTTCAACCATTTCCTTGTACATCTTGAAGTTCTTGAATGCTTCTTACTTCTTCCTGAGAAAAAAAAATGCAGTCATCCTTGTATAATCATCAACCAATGACATAAAATATTTCTCACATTTTAAACCCTTTGTTCTAGTTGGTCCAACTAGATCAGTATGCACAATTTCTACTCATCTTGTTGTGGAGTATTCCTTTGATTTGAAATTGGTATTTGTTTGCTTTCCTTGTTGACAATTCTTGCATAATGTGTTGGTTGGCTTCGTGATCTCGGGCATTTCTTTGACTGCTTCCTTTTTGCTAAATTTTACAAGGTTATCAAAGTTTCTGTGACCCATTCTTTTGTTCCATAGCCAAACTTCATCTTTCTTTCCTAGACAACACTTTTCATTTACAATTTCACTTAATACATATATGTTGCTTGAAGTTCTTACAACTCTTGCAACTAATCTTCCCGAACCTGCTTTTATTATCTCACACTTATGTGAATCAAACAAAAGTTTGTGACCTTGGTGACACATTTGAATTAAACTTAGAATATTACGTTCCATATCTTCTGCAAATAGAACATTTTCTTCCTTCATATCCTTGTTTCCAATTCTGACTGTGCCTCTTCCAATGATTCTAGCTGAGTCGTCATTTCCAAAGGAGATTGATCCATCTCTTTCATTTCTCAAGGTTAGAAACTTGTCCTCATCACCTGTCATGTGCTTTGAGAAGCCACTTTCAACATACCAACCATGTTTCTTATGTTTAGCTTATAGAGAGAGTGTGCATTCTTCATTTTTATATTGATTCTTCCTTCTTATCCATATTATCTGCTGAGGTTCTTGTCTGTGACTGTTGTTATTATGTTGTGATTCTCTAGGAGGGACTACCATTCTACAATATTTGGCTACGTGTCCAAAGTTTTTGCACTTGTATCATTCCAATTCAGTGCTCAAGGACTCAAATTTGTTGTATCTTCTTCTCTGTGTTTCACTAGGCCTTCTTGGATAACCATTTTGTGCATGAATTTTGTAGTTGTTTCTGTTTCTTCTATTTTCTCTACAATTTATAGCTTTATGTCCAAAATTATTACATGAATAACATAAACCAAAGAAGATAGGTCGATAATTGTGAGTTGAATATATTCTAAAAGGAGTTACTCTTTTGAATCCTTCTTCTTCTTGAGGCCTTCTTGTTTATGAATTTCGTTGATTTTGAAATCTGAATCTTCTGGGTGGAGGAGTGTTCCTGTGATCTTCCTTGTAAAACTTCTCGTCTCCTTTGACTGTCTCTGCATAGATTCTTAGATGTGTTTATTGATATGTTGTTTTGGAGCTTGATCTATTTTCTCTCTGATTGTATCCAAGTCCGATCTTGTCATGATTTGGTCTTTGACTAATAATAATGTTATCCAAAACTTTAGATCTATTCTGCATTTTTTTATTTTGAATATCTTTTCTCAATGTGACAATCTCTTCTTCCAAATTTCCTATGATCCTTTCTCTTTCTTCAAAATTTTCCTTGAGTGATTATTCAATTCTTTTTTCTTCTTCAACTTGAACTTTTAATTTAGTGATCATCTTTTCTAGTTCTTTAAAGTTGGAACTTTGAGATTCCTCTTTTCTTTTTAGTCCTTCCTGTAGTGACTTGTTTTTTTCTTTTCCCTTTTTATAACTTCCATGGAACTCATCGATTCTTCTATGTAGTCAAATTTTGCCTCTTCATATTCTTATTCGGTTCCTTCTTCATCAAATTATTCTACTACCATGAATAGAACCATTTATGTCTCACTTGCACTGTCTCCATCTTCGTTTGATGATGCGCTATCTTCTTTTGTGAAAAATATTTTCTTGAATATTTTCTTTTTGGTTTTCTTTCCTTTGTATATTTGTTTTCTATTTGAATAATCTTCTTCATTTATTTTATTTTTCTTATGGGGACATTTGTTAGAAAAATGACCAATACCATCACAATTAAAACAAATCAATGGAATCTTACCTCTATATTTTTCGTCAGTTGCATTTTTCAGTCTTCTGAGGAAGTTGCTCTTCTTCATCATCTTCTGAGATGTCACCGTTGTTGCTATCCGACTTTACCTTTTTCTTGCCCTTTTTCTTTGACTTCTTGGATGTTTTGAATTCTTCTTCATTTGTAACTAGATTGTCCTTTTCGGTTATCATTTCATAGGCCATGAAAATTCCATGGAGTTCATCCATGATTATTGAATCTAGATCTATTCTTTCTTCCAGTGTTGAAATATTAGGATCAAATCTCATTGGAAAAGATCTTATTAACTTTTGAAAAATTATAGATTCATCAACTTCTTCTCCCAATACTCTGATTGCATTCACTGTTTCATCAACTTGTAAGAAGTAATATGGAATATTATCATCTTCCTTCATCTTCAACTGTTCAAATTTACCTCTGTAAGTTTGAAGCTTTGTTTCCTTGACTTTTGCATCTCCTTCATAGAAATTATGAAGTTTTTCCCAAATCTCCTTTACGGAGATGCAATGCACAACTTTGACATATACTGAATCAACCAGTCCATTCAGGAGTGCATTTTTTTCTTTTGAATTATTTAGAATGAGTTTCCTTCCATTTTCATTTTTTGGAGGAATGATTGGTTATTTATATCCATCTACAATTGATTACCAAACCTCAAATCCCTATTTGCACATAGGTTTTCATCCTTCTTCTATAGAATGCATAGTTCTATTCCTCAAACTGTGGTATTCCATTTTTATACATACTGTTGCTATCCATGATCTATCTTTCAGTGATTAAACCGATTTCTGAAAGAACCTTATCTTATACCAATTGTTGGATTAATGATAGGGGGGTGAATCAGTAATAGATATTTTTAATGCTTTTAACCACAATATATAAGTTTTTTATATATATTTATGATAAATATACCATTATCATTCAACAAGTGCAAAGTAAATAAACCATGAACAATGAAGAAGCATACACATACACTACACTAGTATTTTCATATGGAATCCCAATGCGGGAGAAAACCGCAAAATGATTTTTCTTATATGTCTTTAAGAATTACATTCATTGGAAGCACCAACTTCCTTTGTTCTCCAACTACAACTAGAATGAGGCTCTGACCCCCTATATGTTTTTAGTCTAAAACCTGAGGGAAGATCCAACTACCCAATTCCATGGCTACAACCAGAAGGAGGCTACAACCCCCTATGTTCTCTAGCTACAACCACCTATCCTTGTGCCATCCAACCACCCTGAAATATAAGTGTCAAATGATGAAACTACTGTCACATTGTCCCTGTGAGATATACCACTATAAACCTGTACCAATTTGTGACAACAACCTATAACCAAACTGTACCAATATCCTATAATCAATCCTGTATCAGAAGTCATCCTGTACCAACAAATACCAACATGAACATAACTTGTTTATGTTGCATCTCATGTATGTGTGCGCTTTGACTGTACTAAATATTGTGTATGTACATGGCCTGTCTATCTTGGAGCCTATGTACACCTTTAGAAATCTAGTGTTTTCTCCTTTTCTGAAACTCAGACACTTTAATTCCTCTTTCAAATCAACCTACAACCTATAATTATGTCCAATCTGTAGATGTTCTCTATGCATACAACATCATACATATCCCTTAACCAAGTGCATCAATGTCTCTCTAGTCATGTTCCATACATGTGGATACAATCATGATCAAGTGTAATAAACCTCACATGGACTAGACATCAAACCCTTATTGATATGCAACCTCAAACTTCACAAACAACTTCACAACCACTTCACAACCAAAATCCCTCAACCATGTGCCAAGAAATAAAAGTTGTGTCTCAACACTTGAACAAACAATATGTACCAATGAATGATACCAACATACCAGTGTTGTATTTCTATAGATCTATCTCATACTATAGGTTCCATACAACCAACAACCACTCTAGGGAAAATCTTCAAACCCCATAACCATATCTCATGTAGACATCAATATCCAACTACAAATAGAAATAAGACATATCTTTTGAACATGTAGATTGATCTGTTGTACCTGATCATTATAGACCATCCCAGGAGATTGCTTTCAGACTCTGAGAACCTGACACCCTTAGAAACTCAAAATTTCATGTATTTTTTAGTTGTACACACCTTTTTATACTTCCATACAGCATATGTACATGACCTCTTCCATTGCATCCCACATGCACCTCAAAAACTAGGGTTTTTTCAGTATTTCTACAACTTCGAAACTTTCATCGTCAACCCTTGAAAACTTAAATCCCATATTCCTTCATCAAAATAACCTAAAAAAAATAATTTTTTTTCCATCCATGATTCAGCCATGTGAAAACCACAGATGTTTGTGCCTTGCTAGTTTGCAACTCATGGATGCCCTTAAAAATATGAAACAAATAAAAATATTCCACATTTTAAGTGGTTTTTTCTGTTGGACTCATTCCCAAACTTCCCTTGGCCCATACGCATGGAATTCAACCACCTCAATCTCTTGAGGATAGTATAAAATCACCTATGAGGGAATGGGTGATGAGGACATCCTTGGTGCAAGATTATGCTGACAATTTTTTCAATCTTCCCTCATTCCCCGATCCTCTGAGTAGCATCCTTGTTCTAGAAACTCATTTTCCAACACTCCTTCCTCACCTATATATGACCGTAGGGTGTGTTCCTATCCATTCTAGGTCATCCGAGGAAGATTCATCCTACAAAGTTGATTATTGAAGGACCAACAGAGGAACATGGGTAGTTGGATTCGAGGCAGTGCTAGTGGTTAGATTCAGGTTGTAACTACCTACTCATACTGTTCTAATTAAAAGAGTTTTATTTCCCTCCACATTTGTGTAATATTGTTAAATCTATTTTTATATGCTTACTTTCTTTACATATCTGAATTTTCTTATTACATGTATGATGTGTTTTGATAACTACCTAGTGGCATCATAGACTTGATCTCCTTTTGCAGGATGATACTGACAGAGATTTTAGAGAGAATAAAACATTGAGAGCAAGGAACGACATCAAATGGTAGGATACAAGGTGTGACCTCTTCTATTCTCTCTTCCAAAAGAAGTTATTTGATTACCAGTTTGTATGTGTGAGGGTAGGGTTTGTCTTTTGAATATGGTCAGGTTTTTCTATGACATGACCCAAGGTCACAAGGACACACCCCATAAACATAATTGGCAACTATATTGGGGAGTCATTTCTCCTAGTTTGGGTCAGTATTAATATGTCTTGTGTTATCTTTGATTTCTATAACTTTTCTTTTTTCTAGGCTTTCCTTTCAAAGCATCTTCCATCTAGAAACATTTTCTATGTTTCTAGAAGCCTCCTTCTAGATTAGATTTTTTATTTTTCAAGTTTTTCTGATCCATTTTATCTTTGTCCCTTTATGAGTCACAGATATCCATGACTTACTCTTATATGACCGACGAATTTCCGCTAGTCCTAGTGTACACAGTCGTAGATCTGTGTAAGAAACTTGATTTTGGAGCCTTTCTCTTAATTTTAGAGGATTTGGTTTTCTTCTTCAGTACAATATGAGCATGTTGGGTTTTCTTTTTCTTTTGATTTATGTGTTAAGTCTTTGAAAAGTTTGAAATCATATAAAATATCTTGCCTTTTATTAGGTTAGTCTTTTGGTTATAAGGTTCTTTAGGTGGGTCAAAAGGTCAATCGTGCGTGGCTAGGAAGAGTTTCCAGTTTGATTTTTTTGTTTCAATGATTCTTGACTATTTTCTTTCTACCTCTTTACCTTCTTCCCTTCGTATATAAAAGAAAAAGGAAAATCACATCTCATTTGAATTTATTTCTTTTATGAATATAATAGAAAATACAAAAATACTTGTTTGTTGGTCATTTTTCTCTGGTTCCCTTGTATATGAATTTTTCAAGAAAACAATTTCCCTACTAGCACTCAGTCCTTTAGGCAAGTTGCTTGTTTTGGTAGAAAGGAAAAGGAAAATGAAAAATCATAGTTTTTTTCTAATTAGGTCTCTTTATTTCTTTGCATTGTTTGCATTGTTATTTGAAAAAGAAAAATACACTGGCATAGGAAAAAATTGCATTTCAAGGTTTGAAGGATTGTTCATGCATTTTATTTTTTGAAACTCTTTTTCATTGAAGAATTAGTGTAAAGTTTTTTTTTTAGTGTTCTTATAAGTTTCAATTTTGCAAGAGTCTCAAACAACATGAGTTGCACTTCCGTATCCTTTGATTAAAGAACAATCGTTGAAACAAACACTAAACTTTAAATGTACTAGACTTTGTTTCTAGGGTTCACAAACAAGTTTAGGGTTAGGGCCATGGATTAAGATTGGAGAGATAACTTTCCAAGGGAATTGAAAAAGAATAGGATTCTAAGTTAGGGAGAGTCAAATCCAATTGTTGTATAAGTATATCCAGGAAGCTCCTATAACACAAGATTCAAACACGAGGTTGTGTAAAGGAGAGTCGAGGAGATATCCCCTCCATATATCAACTAAGCATAGTGGAGAGATCGTAAATTGGGGGATTTTACTGAAGTGATACTGACCGATCTAGCATCATTCCTATGGAAGGGTTTCGAGCTCAGTTACCCTGCCCATACATTTGATCATGACTATTGACTATACCCCCTAGACGTTGACAGCAAGTTGGTGACCTTAGTTTCTTTTCCTAGTGATCTCATAGGTGACTGCGTGGGTTTGTTTTCATACCTGGAGAATATTTCGTATCACACTTTTCAGTACTATTGGAGGATGCCTCTAAAAGCATGGGTTCTTGCACCGAATAAAATTAGTCAATGGTGGTCGGGATAAATTCTTCTCACTCCTTTGTTTGATGGTTCATGCGACTTAATATACCTGTGCCTCCATCTGAAAGTACCCTTTACACTTTTTCATCGCTTTGGACTTAGGAACTTATCCACATGGGTTGATTATTTGGAAAAAAAATAATCTTGCGATATTTCTCTTAGGAATTTTTAGTGGAGTGCTACTTTTTATTGTTTTCCTTAGGTTGTGTTAGTATCACCACTTTTGGAACGTTGATTCAATGTGGTCGACCAACTACTCCACTAGTTAGGAAGGACCCTTGGTCCTTTTCTTCAAAGTGTGGAGGCACCTCCTAGAAGGCATGGGTTGTTATACCATTGGCTCATCAAAATCGTTGTGTGAGACTTTTATGGACATGAAAAATCTTGCAAGGGACGAACTTGTGCATAGGACCGATTTGGAAAAAGTTATTTAGGATACCAACCAAGGAACCCCTACCCAATGGGATTCTTATGCTTTTCCTTTCTTTAGAAACATTGGTTCCCCCTTGATGGCCACTTTGAACATTTTTGGGTTGAATGTAGGACTACAGATTTGGTTGTGGACTATGAATGTCTTGAATGCTCTTGATGCTTCTCAGATAAGAAATTTATTTCATGGGAATCGTATGGATGTTGATCCTTTACCTTCTGCATCCATGAAGTCTACTCCTTATCCTTCTTCCTCTTCTGGTGAAAGTATATCTACTAGTAACCAGAAGTATAAAAGGAAGAGGAAGAGGAAGAGTAAGAAAAATAGTTCACCAACCTCTGCTAGTCACGTTGGGGACTTGTCACTGACCTATTTGAGTCATATTGAGGCCAAGCAACCAACCTCTATAAGTCGTGATGGAATTAAAAGTCCAATCACTACTATTCATACTAGCATGTTGAGTCACCAACCTCTACGAGTCATGTTGGAGTCCTGTCACCAACCTCTTCTAGTCATGTTGGAGACGTGTTTCCGACCTCTGCTAGTCATGCTAGGGGAAAGAAACCATCCTATAAAAGTCACGTTGGGAGAAAAATTCCAACCACTACTAGTCATATTGGAGTAAAGTCACCAACCTCTACGAGTCACGTTGAAGATAAGAAACCGGTCGCTGCAATTCATGTTGGGGCCACGAATCTAGTTACAACTAGTCATATTGGACAAATGTCACCAACGTTTGCAAGTCACGTTGGAGATAAACTACTAGCCTCTGCAAGTCATGTTGGGACCATGTGACCAGCTGTTGCAAGTCATGTTGAGGGCATTGATCTGGCTGAGAAGCCTAGACGTATAGGATGTAGGCCAAAGTTACATTGTAATATTTACAAAGGATATCACCTTACTCATTTCTTCCCTACTATTGTTGTGGTATGAAGAGCGTGGTCCTTGTCTGAAGGCCCTTCTATTTCTATGTCATATTCATTTTCCCAATATTATAATTAATCATTGGTTGATGAAGGGATCAAGCCAATCCTATTGTCGGTTGATACCAATCTTTTTTGGGGGTTTGATGCATCTCTTGACCATGTTGTATCACATCCTATTCAACCAGTGGTTGAGGAATTGGTCATGCCGATGAGATCTTTTGATGATCCCGCTCTTCTCTTGGAGAGTGACCCGTCTTCCAAAGTGGTCGAACTGACACAATATTCGGTCGATCCCACTCTTCTTTTGGGGAGTGATGCGTCTTTCGACTATGTCTTTAGAATTTCCAGTTCAATACCTTATGAACTAGGGGGAATTCCATTGACTTTGAGTACGCTCCCTCCAAGTCCTAGGATGGTTTCCTTTGATTGGAATGATCTTTTAGAGCTTCTCCTTCCTTCTTATGCACCTTTCTAGATAATTGTTCTGGTTGAATCTATGTTGAAATAAATTCGTCGATGTATTGTAGATGAAGGATCCTCTACAAGTATTTTATCCTCCTTGGCCTGGAAAGAATTGGGTTCTCCCAAGATTGTTTCAAATACCAGTGATATGTTGGTTTTCAACACAATACCTAGTGAATGATTAGGGATTCTTCCTCAAATTACTATCACCTTAGGTGAGAATATTGTTCTAATCAATTTGCTAGCAGTGTCAAGCCATTTATACTTTAATATGATTCTTGGGTGTGATTATGTTTATGCTATGAATTCTAAGGTGTCTATGCATTTTCTTGTGATGTATTTCCCTCAAAACGGAAGAATTGTCACTATTGATAAAATTTCATATGATAATCACCATCCTAGTTCAATTTTAGCCCAGGTTTCCCCTTTATATGTTCCTATTGTTTGAGTAGAGTCTTCCCTACCATAGGTGAATTATGTGGTGTCTTATCCTCAATGTTCAATTGTTTATGAGAAGGAATATTTATAGTCATGTTTTCCTTCTCAGGACAAGGTCTCGATAATTGATCAGGTGGTGTATCCAATGGGGGCATGTGATCCTTCACTTCCCCCTTTTGTTCCTAGGGATTGTGTTTTTCCTCTTAAGTATGATGTTGTTGTTTGTAATACCTTGATCATTGGTATTTGTGAGTAGCCGAGCCCCAATTTCATAGATGTTGAGTTTCCTTCAGATGAGGCTATCCTTGAAGCTATGATTATGGATTTTCGACCTCTTCCTAAAATGGAAACTTAATAGGTTTGTTACCAAAGAAACCCTTGTCTTGTGCCTAGCAATGGGCTCTACCTGGAGAACTACTATGCATAAGACACAAGGTAGTCTGGTCCTATGTACATATTGTGCTTTAAGGGTTTGTTGTTTTCAAGTTATGTATCCCTTAGCACATGTTTTTATCATAGGTTTCCATATTATACTTATTAAATTATGGGTAAGTGTTTTTGGTCTTATTTATAGGAACTTGGAGACATTTTCTTTGGTACCTTTTCATTCCATGTAGATTCGTTCTTATATGTAATGATCTCGAAATTGGCATATAGGTTAGGTTTTCCTCTCCACGAATTTTTTATTATCCATTTCCTATTTCATTTTTCCTTAGGATCGACCCCACTGAGTTGCGACATGAAACCTTATTTGTTGTTTAGAAGTGTCGTAATTCATGTGGTAGAGCCTACTGTTCATGGGCGCCCTGGTTAGAACCTTGTTCGCAGTTTGGCATTCATGCTGAAATACTTTCATAGGCTAGTGAGTCTTGTTTAGTCCCTTCATGACTTTACATTTAAGCTACATATTGTCTTCTCAATATTTTCTGGTCATTACCTACGAGAGTCCCTCTAAATTATGCTCCTACTTATGTCAACACTTTTCGGATTCTTCAGTAGGTATTGTGTTTTTTTTTACTGGCATGTAGAGTAGCTCGTTTTCTCCTGCACAATGCATTTATTTGCATCATTCAAATATATTCCATAGGATCCACCGAATTCATTTTCAAAACCATACCTTCAAGCTGATTTAAAGGTGTTGTTATGAATGATAGAACTTACCTCTCCATGGATGTTCTAGTTAGTACCTCACTGACATTTTTGAAATCCATTATATAGTTGTTTCAGTAGGATTAGAAGCCCTTTTAAGTTATACCATGTTTATACCATTGCATATTAATCGCTCACACTTCTAGGCCTAATGTCGACTTCAACTTGCCATCATTGAACCATTTGATTATGCATTCCTACCAGTTTCTAGCCTTGCAATTTATTCCTTTGTGACTCGACAACTTGACCATGGAGGAAACATCCCCTAAGTGTCCTTATCATGCACATGCTTCCTTGCATTGAGCATAGGTATGTTCCTTACACTTTGGAACTAGTTTTCTTTCCCACGACACTCATTTCCTCCATTATGCTATAACATTCTTTTATTATTTTTCAAGATTTAATAATATGAAAGAGACAAAAAAATAAAAATAAGGGGGGAAAGCATCTATCTTTTTGTTGGCAGCAGTCTTGTCGCCCTTGAACATAACACAATATTTGAGTCAGTGTCTCAATATTTTGGGTTTAGTATGACTTTTAGATACTTTTTATCATTTTTGAGTATAATCTCCTATGGTTGGTTATTCTTCCAACCATATGGAGCATTTTCTGAGGCCTCCTGTATCAAAAATTCATCCCAATTTATAATCCATGTTGCCTAAGTCACATAATGTTGCTTTTGTTCAACGAAAGTTTCATTTCGAGTTAGCCATTCTGCAGAAAGTCTCTAACCTTTCAAGTTGTGCTTCTTGTGTCAGTAAAGTACATACCATCATCACAAGTATCTTTGTATATCACTCGTGATAGTACAAAAGGCCCCCATTGACTTCTTTATGGAGGTTCTTCCCTTATCGACTCTGACACATTACTATGAGAGTATGACCTAGATTTTCACCCTGGGCCTATTTAAATTATCGATAGGTGACCTTGTGCTCAATATATGAAAAATCATCATTGGTCATTGACTGAGTAATTTCCCTTGTGTTCAATTTCAACGATAATCATCACACATATGTATTCATGCAGTACCTTGGTTTCCATTTGATCTCATTGGTGGATTCATCGTATTTATTGGTAGTATTTATCATTGGCTACTATTGAGGGAGTCTTTTTCATCCACTATTACATATTGTGCATGTTGGAGTCGTACCTTGGTATGGTCTTTACAATCTGTTTGTACGCATCCTTCCAAATATTTGGCCTTCTGCTGACCCTCATGTTGGATGATGAAGGATGCCTTAATTCCTTCCTTCTACCAGATCTCTTCCTATCGACTTTAACACATGTTTCTATAGAATAGCGATATAGATTTATTTGTGGTACCTTGGGGATTGAAGTCATCATTAGAAGGTTCCCTCTCTATTGATAGTGGGAATACATCAATGTTACCTTATCAATAGATTCTAACATGTGTTCGACACCAGTTCAATTATTCACACTTGTTATATTTTAACATGGTACCTTGATTCCCTTTATCATAATAGGTGGGTCGTCTCACATTTGTTAATGGTATACATCAATGACTAGTAATAAAATTGTGTCTCATTGTGTTCGACCCCAACACATCTATTCACATAGTGTAGACTTGTACCTTGACGAGTCATTTTGAAGACTTCGGGTGAAGTATGAGCATCACATATTTTGTGCTCCTACTTGATATATATTGTACCACCCCTTAGACATTGGTACTTGTGAAGTATCAGTTTGTTCACTCCATTGGATCCATATATCCTCCGATTTTACTTCGAGACATAGCTCCATTGTGTATCCATTCGTTTCTATGATCTACTTTTTGCAGGGATCCACTGTGTATTCCTTATGGCCATGATTTCTACTTTATATATATCACACGAATCCTTTGTGTATTGTTTTTGGCCATGGACATCAACCATACATTCATATATTCCATGGATCCACAATGTACTTGATTTGATGGCCATGCTTACATTGCTCCTGAGCATGGGTATGCTCAACTTGGGAAGAGAATACTCTTTCTTGATCTTTGTTGTCGGTTTATGTTCATGGATCAATTGCTCAGGAACCTTAATTGGATATAATTCAATTCATCCTCGCCTCTTAGAGTTATAATATATTTCGGCCATCAGTTTCCCTTCTGACCTCACACATTATGGGGCATATCTTATACCACAAATTTCCATATCAATTGCATTTGTGAGATGGATTATTCCTTTTCCCTAGCTTAGAAACTTAAACCCCATCCTCCTTCATCAAAATCACCTAAAAAAACCATTTTTGTTTCAATCTGTGAGTCACCCATGTGCAAATCGAGGACGTTCATGCCTTGCTAGTTTGCAACTCGCGGATTCCCTCAAAATATGAAAAAATAAAAATATTCCACATTTTCGGGAGGTTTTTCCAATTGGGCTCGTTCCCAAACTTCCCTTGGCCTATACACAATGGAATTCAACCACTTCAACCTCTTGCGTATAGTATAAAATAACTTATGATGGCATGGGTGAGGAGGACATCCTTGGTGCAAGATTATGCTGATAGTTTTACAAGCTTCACTTATTCCTTGATCCTCTGAGTAGCATCCCTATTCTAGAAACTCATTTTCTATCATTCCTTCCTCCCCTATATATGAGCACAGGGTGTGTTCCTATCCCTTCTAGGTCATCCGAGGAAGAGTCTTCCTACAGAGTTTATGCTTGAAGGAACAACGAATGAACCTGGGAAATTGGCTTTGAGGCAGTGTCGACGATCAGACTCGGGTTGTAACTACCTACTCATATTGTTTTCAATAAAATAATTCTCTTTCCCTCTATATTTATGTAATATTTTTAAATATCTTTGTATATTCTTACTTTCTTTAGATATCTAAATTTTCTTATTACATGTATGCTTTGTTTTCATAACTACCAGGTGGCAGCATAGAGTTGCTCTCCTTTTGTAGGATAATACTAGTAGAGATTAGGAGTGAATCAAAGGTCGAGAGTGAGGAACAACATCAAATGATAGGATACAAGGTGTGACCTCTTCTCTTCTCTCTTTCAAAAGTAGTTATTTGATTACCAGTTTGTATGTGTGAAGGTAGGGTTTGTCTTTTGAATATGGTCAGGTTCTATTGTGACATGACCCAAGGTCACAGGGAAAAATCCCATAAACAATGAGAACCATTGTTATTTCAATAAAACAACATCAACTAGTGAGGGGATTCTAAAATCAAAAGATACATAATCGATGTTACACAAATGCTATTTTTACCCTCCAATCCCATATTTTTCTGATATTCTCACTGCTACATTTGAACTCAAAATTTGACACTCATTCAACATTTATAATTTCATTTAAAGGTAAATATGATTTTTCCTCTCACTGAATAAACATCAAGCATGTGGTGTTGAAATATGGTACTTTATTAAACTAGATGTCACTTTTGTGATGACATATTTCCCTCTCATCAACATGTATTCAACCTCTTCAAACCCAGGCTACAAATAAATTATAAAAATAAATAAAAATCAAAGTTCATTGATTAAGGGACATGTGAACAATGTTTAAAAGATGATGCTATCATTTTTTCATGTCTCCCATTTTACATTGGTGACATCACTCAAGTGAAACAATGTTTTTATCAAACAAAAAAGAATTCATGGTGTGGTATCCCAAGAGAAAGCCAGATGGAGATATGGTAAATATTATAAGCTAATTTAACAAAATAGATAATAACGCAGGAGAAATAGAAATTTGTTTATCTCATGTCACAATTAGGGCTCTTACAATCCTTCTAATGCACTAAATTTCCAATATAAGATCCATGTACAAGAGAGAATACAAATTTGACCAAAAATAAAAATAAAAAAATCAATTACATTATTTCCTACTTCTTTCTTCATGAAGGTGAATGTGGCATGGAGGAAAAGGTAGATTTCCACCTTCAAATAACATGAAGGTGAATCCTTACCCATATAAAATATCCCCCAAAATGTATGAAATGATCGAATCCCGAAGCAATAAGCAACCGATACAAAATGGTTGTCCTGGGATTGCTCCGATATTACGGCCCTGGTAAGGTTATCCCTTCCTTCCTTGCCCCCTCAAAGAGCTGGGCGGGTCTGTCCTTCCCGAAGGGCACTTATCTATGGCACCGGGCACTCACTCACTATCCATCCCGAATACAGGCAACACTCACAGTCTTTCCCTTCTCTTTCTCGCCTTCCTAAGACAGCAGGCACCAACGAAGGCAAGTCCATAGCTACATATCGCAGGCAGGTACCGGGCTCCTTTCCCTCCTCGAATAAAGGCAACACGCACTTGACCCACGCCCTCTCTCTTTTCTTTCTTTATATATATATAGTCCAAAGTGTGACAATGCTCAAAATATTTCATTCATATCTAAATTTGGTCTTCAAAATCACCAAAAGGTGTATTAGCATGAATTTTAAAGTGTTAACAGATGGGGAATATGGGATCCCGTGAATTAGGACTTCACTTCTCTTTTGAAGGACATGTATTTTATTTCTCTACAATAAGTATTCATGGCATTTTTCATGTTTGAAACATAAAGTTCTACTTCATTTTATTTAGCAATGAAATTTATATCTTCTCATATTTCTAAGTATTCATGGCATTTTTCATGTCTTAAACATAAAGTCTT
>ML780259.1:37683-51304 GCA_009831015.1 Picea engelmannii | reverse complement strand
TTGGTGTGATGAAGAATGTCCACCCTCATTGAGAGGGAGGCTTGATGTTTCTCCTACAACATGCTCTCCCTTTGGACAAGGGTTTCCCAGATCAGTCATGTGAAGTGACTGAGGGAGTAATGAGTAGTCTGGTACAAATTTTTCCTACACCATGTGAAGTGGATAAGTGTGATTGGGACTTGTAGCATGGTATTGCCTATGCCATGTGAAGTGGATATGTGTGATTGGGACCATAGTGTATCCTTTCCTAAGCCATGTGAAGTGTCTAGGTGTGATTGGGGATATGTTCCTAGTATTTCCTACACCATGTGAGGTGGGTAGGTGAGAATAAGACAAATGGGAGAGAATAAATATCACATCATGATACAAGTCTTACCTATGCCATGCAAAGTGGCTAGGTGTGAATAACACTTGTGGCAAGTATTTCCTATGCCATGCAATGTGGCTAGGTGCGAATAATATGTGTCGGAGCATGGTCTTGGACCATGGGATAACCTTTCCTAAGCCATGAGAGGTGGCTAGGTGTGAATGTGGCTATGGAGGCAGTCTTTCCCATATCATGTGAGGTGGATGGGTGTGAATAAGACTGTAAGAAAAGAAGAAGGAATATCACACCACAATCAAGAGGACTATCGCAGTAGTTGTGTACTACTATAGTGGTGGTTATGTACCGATGGCAATGATTGTATATCACTAGACAATAATTGTGTATTACTATGACTTGGCATCAGTTGTGCTCCATTGGATAGAATTTTAGTAGCTATGTGCTACCAGTAGATTGCCATGTAGTCATGGAGACTAATAGACTACTTGGAAGTAGTTGTGTGCTACTGATTGATTGCAACATAGTCATAGAGACTGTGGTGGATGATTCGTGCTACCGATGGCATGGTATTAGTTTTGTGATACTAGTTGATTGTAGAGTAGTTAGTGGAATACTGGATGAACACATCATGGAAAGATACTTCCCTAGCTAAGAGGGAGTGTTTATGTTTTGGTAGTTGCGGGAGGTATTTTCCTCCTAGACAAGTTTTCTTAGAGAAGAAGAAGATTCCAAGAAGTCAAAGGAATACCATTTAACAGTTGAAGAACACCCCATAAAAGAATAAAGTGAAATAGAATACCACAGAAGAGAAGTTGGCCCACAGGAAATAATAATAAAGTGGAAATATAATCCCTGGAAGAGAAGTCATCCCACATAAAAGAATAAAGTAAATTTGATGATCGAAAATAAGAAGTCGGTCCCAGACATGCACCCAAATTAGTATAAATACAAGTGTGGGTCAGTTCATTTGTACAGATAGTTATTTCTCCTTTTAGAGTGTGCACTAGGAAGCTGCAGTTTCAGTTGGAGTTGCATCAATTTCACTATTTCTAGTCTCTAATTCTCTCGGAGAATGCGCCCCACTTGGCGAAGGATATTCTTGGTGGATCTTGGTGATCTCTCTTGTGTGCTACCTCTAGAGAAGTTGTGCTATGGTTATGTGGTTATTATCAGTTGCAGTAGCAGTTGCAGGTGCAGTAACAGTTGCAATAGAAGTTGTAGTTACTAGATTTGTGGTGCTAGCTCTACGGTGCCAATTCTAGTGATGCACCTATATTGGTGGCAAATCTATGGTGTGTTATATTAGCACCAATTCTGTGGTATTGATAAGTTGTCTACCCTCTCTAGGTTTTGGAAAGAATAAGAGATAAGTATTTGTTATCAAGGTTCTTCATTGTTGGTTTTCTCTTGTGATTAGAGCTTGTTCATGGTTGTATTGGAATATTCTCTCTTGGAAAAGTTAGTTGGGTTTTTGTAAATTCTAACCTTGTACAATATCTACTACAAACTGATATTCAGAAAAGAACAGAAAATATACAATGGAAAATACAAACATTACACATAGATTTTTCACCTGGAAACCCAAACCGGGAAAACCAACATATATTGTATTCATACATTGTGTTACATTGTTTACAATACAATATACATATAGGAGCTAGAGGCATCCAAAACCCTAACCCAATGACTTGGATTAGTCCAAAACCCTAATTCCTTAACTGGAAATAGAAAACCATCGGCAAAAAAACCATGTGCCGAAAAACCACCTAAATAAAATATGGTCCCGAAAATATGTCGTCCCAGAAATATGTCGTCCCGGTAATATGTCGTCCCGGAAATATGTCGTCCCAGTGAAAAACCCAAGCAGGAAATACAATAGCTTCAGAAACAAACAGTGGCAGGAAAGACATTAGCAGAGGCTAAGGAAAATATATGGATAGATATCTTGAAATCCATAAATGAATTTTGGCCCATGGTGCAAATCATGTTCGAGCAACATGATCTGGTGTTAAAGAGTAGGCAAGCCATTGACAGGATAAGAAAAGAGATTGGCGAGATTCCCTCGACAGCCAACGAGATCATCAAGTTTTTGAACTCAAAAACCAAAGAAGAGCTGGAAGAACTGAAAGTTGAAGGCAGAACAAAGACTATCCTCGAAGTAAAAAGAGTGTTGACTAAAAATGGATTAATGTTGTAGTTAGAGGAAAAGGCTCAGAACATGGACGTTGGAGTTCAGATATTTTTTAGCAATATTGAAGCCTTACAGAGAAAGGGTATTCCTGATCTACATGTCCTAAATGATAAATTAATGACTTTGTCTGATTACAAGCAAAGGATCACCACCATGGCCAAAGACAGTTCCAAGTTTTCAGGGATACAGGGCAGCATCACGGGCAAATCATTCTTGGAGACTTTGTAGCATGACCTCAGCATACAACACGAAATCAAGTACATCTTCCTCATCAAGCTGAATTTTTCTAGGTACACCGAGATGGACGAAGTCTACCGCCGAATATTGAAAGTTACCATCCCAACCACACAAAGATGGGATGAGTTGTGCGAATTGATTGAGTAAATGTAAAGCCTCATCCAACTCAGCATCCAACACAATTAAAGTCATCTGAATGACTCACCAACGGTCTTCCCCGGAAGAAACATGAGAGATTCAACACATCATCATCAATTACTACATTTATGCATCTTGTTAGCTAGTTAGTTAGACTCAGACTCTATCCTGATCATTAATGATAGGGTCATTTGTAACTTTTATTATAAATATCTCCAACTTAGAAGTATTGAGGGTTGTTGATCTTTACGCCCAAGGTAGCTCTAATCATTGTAATTTTTATCAAGAGGTTATTCCAGTAATACAAAGAGAAGCTTCACATGATTCCTGCGTGTTTATTGTTGGTGAAGTTTCCTCTTTCTGCGTAAAAGTTTTTTCCTTCTCAGTTATCATATTGTCTTTCTAAATCTAATCTTTAAAAGAAGTTATAGTTGCCGAATTTTCCATTGTGTACTCTGTTCTTAATCTTTTATAGATTTAAATGTTTTTCTTCTGATGTTATAAAAAAGAAATTCTTAAATGTTTTTTTGTTTTAACGGATATCTCACCTTTTTCAGCAATACATCATTTTATTCCTAAAGAATCTAGCATTATCACTATATCACCCTGTAAAGCAAATCTCATAAAATTTGTCTTTAACCTCTATATTTTTAAAACAAACCCTAAAGCCCAATGGAAGCATCAGTGATATTCAACCATTTCATTTAAAAACAATGCAAACAACTCGGTTATATTATATCTAACTAGCCCAAAATCTTGAAAATCCAAACAAATCTAAAACTCACAGAGAGATCCCTCTCTGAAACTGGTAGGGCTAGCTCCCAGTTTCAAAGAAGTTGGTTAAGGTTACCTCTGATAAATTCCTTCTTACCTCACAACAACCTCTGGGAATTTACAGAGTGATAACACGTGCTGCACCATGCCAAGTTTAGTATGCCTCCACTGTGCATCAATACTCTGTGTGCACCATGCTAAACTGTCGTTCGACAACATATACCCATATTGTGCATGCACCAACCAAACTCCTCTGCTCTCTGCCAATACTGCATACACCCTACGCACCATTATTATGTGTGTGTACACCGCGCACACCTTCTTATGTGTGTGTACACCACGCTCACCTTCTTATGTCTGTGCACTCCGTGCAATGATAAATTTAGTGTGCACACCCGCACACCAATATTTTTCCGTGCGGCGCCAAATTTTTTTGCGTGCATCAACCTGCCAATATGTTGCCACGCAGTGCCTATTTTTACCTATCTCGAGCTTTTCACTGTGCCACATGAATTTTTGGTGCGCCCAACTGCGCACATTCACCTTTATGAGCATTGATTCCTCGTGAATTCCGCTGCAGAAATTGGGGCTTTTCCCAATTCACCATTGACATTCTGCAGCTATGAAATTCATTCAATTTCACCCCGATAACACCAGCTCAACCTATGTAACAACAGATCATTGTGGGTTGACATTTCTGGAACAATTGTTTCCCAAAATCAATTCACGAATTGGGAATTCTAATTATAAAACTCGCTCCAACTGTCATGGATTCACTGTAACTTCAAATTCGACCAATTCGAGGTCTGAATTTTCTAGAACAGATATTAAATCAGTAATATATCATCACTTTAAAATTTCCTTCTTTCTCCATTTTCTCATGAATTCAACCACATAAATTGGGGCTTTTCCCCCATTTCCACCCAGTTGCTGTTACTTTTTACCATGGACGCTATACAAACTGAAATTTGGCCACTTCAAAATAAATCCACTGTGACATTTTGCTTCAACTTAAATTTCTCAACCCATCTAGGCTCAGTGTTGAAAACTGAAGCTCTGATACCATATTGTAATGTCCCCGACCACCCATGGTTGGGCCACGCTACGCCAAAGAAATTTTATCTTCTCTCCGCGGAACATACTGTAACATACCCAACTTCTATTCTGAGCTATGCCACATAAAAAATTTCTAACTGCATGCAATTAAAAATATATACACGAAGAACTCTTGCGGAATCCTTATATACAAAACATAAACATACAAATACATTTGTAAATGCATGAATTCATACTGAAATAACAGTAAATGCATACATGCATCATATACAAGAAATACCCATAAAAATAAACACATAAATAACAATGCAACATGTAAATTTATCACACAATTGGCACTTATCCTGGTAAGAATGTCACCAACTACGTGTAGACCTTCCACAAACCTATCAGCCTTACACCACACTATTCATCACTCTCAATAGTGAGTCACGCCTGAGCTGGGACTAAACTGCACCGGGTAAAGGGTTCCTAACTAGGCTAATGGTTCATGGAAAACAAGAAAGACTCCATCACAAGTGCCTACTCAAACTAACAACCTACAGTCTCTCATTCCCCACATGCCTGTCCCACCCCAGAAAGTGTGCCCATTCTCTGCTCAACAGTCCTTCGGCTGCCCCACTTCCCTTCCAGGGCTTCAACAACAGGCCGTACAGGAAGTCTCAGAGCCCTGTAACTATAGTTTAGCACCTTCAGGAAATCAATTCCCAACAATTCTCTCACCCAGAGAGAAATTTCTCACGGGCTTAACAACCCGCCTCTTCAATATCCCACGGGCATGAAAAACCTCTTCTTCAGTACCGCTCCTCAGCTAACCATCTACACCAACACAAAAATGGCTATGGATACAGGTTTAGATATAGTGAAATGAACATCTGAGGATAACTGACTGCATGAGTGAAAATGGTCTTGGCATCATGGCTGAATGATGGAAGGAATCATGGAAAATATGATGGTCAGAATGATGGTGGGGGTGAAAATGAACTAAGTCCCAACAATATGTATGCATGTCCCCAACTTGACACTTGTCATGTTGGGAGCTACTTTGGTCCACTTGTCTCCAACTTTAGAACTTAGGATAAAATAATTATCCATACTTTATACTTTAAGAAATATTAATATAATATTCCTTTTTGGCTTAAGCTCCCTAGCTTATCCCTTTTCTTTAAATTTTGGCACCCACCCTTTCCCCAACTAGTGGATTTTAGTCCCCCATCTCTTTTATCGTGGTCGGTCTGCGTGCAATGATGTATTTTATATTAATCATGAGACATATACAAAAATAGGTGCACTGGCCTTTAGCATCTAGGCTCTCTGGCCTAATTCAAAACATAAGAATCCTAGCTTATAATAACTGGATCACCAACCTATAAATCATAACATATACATAAAGGCTCCGTGGCCTCATTATCGCGCACACTTAATATGATGTGCGCGGTATCCTGGAATGTGCACACTTCCTCATTTTACTGCGCAGTACATGCACGCACAATGCCATGAAATGTGCATACAAAATTGATATCAAAATAGCTCACCATCTTAAGTACATTTGTATTTACATTTACAATTGGGTTTGGCATTAGGGGTATTACAGACATGCCCTCTATACGAAAATCTAGTCGCTCAAAATCAGCTATAAAGTCTTGCATTGTGCCAAATTATTTCAACTTTGTCAAATGACCTAAATGGTTGGTGTCAGTGTCAAAGCATTCATAAATCTCTGTAAAGAAGTGTGTCCAAGCAACATACCCTTGACGGGCAATTTTTCTCCATTGCCACCATTTCCAACGTTCTTGATCTATATGGAGAACACCATACCAGAGTTTGGCCAAGTCATATGTAATGTCGTACAAAGAGAAATAATGTTCCATTTGAGTTACCCAACTAGTGGGATCCGAGCCATCAAATTTGGTCACATCCACTCATGGAAGGCGTAGGTCATGATGAAAGTGACGGGGCTGATAATGATGGGAATGAGAGGAAGTTTCAGCTTCGGTATGCAAAGGTGGGTTAGATAAAGGGGGATATGCAGGGATATGCAGCTTGGTGCAGATCATCAAAACGACAGATTCAAGCTGGGTAGTCATGTCTTGTTTGATGTCTTCTTTGAGTTCCGCGATTGAGGCAGTGACAGAGGAATGCATGTTTTTATTGATGGTGACAATATTGGCACTGAGTTGTCCCACTTCTTGTTGGGTCTCTATGAAAGTAGATTTCAATTTATTGAAGCGAGCTTCCAATTCTTGGCTACGGGTATGGGCCATGATGACGAGGGAACCGAAGAGCGGCGAGTGGGGTCAAAAATTTTGCTGAAAAATTATAGGTATGAATGTGATAAGGGAAAAGAGATAAATCCAATGGAATAGGTCTCAAATAATGGTGCAACAATTTCCAGACTTTTTTTTTTTTAACACTTACGGAGTTATACTCCAGTCTGAGGAATAATGCAGTGATGAAATGCCCAAATGCTTAACTAGGAAGAAATGTGTAGTGATTTGGAAACTCAAACACAATTGTGCGGTAATAGATCCTGTCTTTTTTATTTATTGTTTCCTTCCCCAAGGGTTAGTTATTCATGGGTTCTACAGACAAGGGTTTTCCCTGTGCTATAGCTCTCTAATATACATGTGGGGTCGAAAAGTAGTACGCATACCAATATCTCAGGGCACCAACTAAGGAGGCTAGACCGTCCACTTAGCCATACTACTCGACTACCCAGGTACTAGAGAGTATCTTCTCTAGTGTTGCTCTCGGTGACACTATAACAGTCAGGCGACCAATCTATTTATCTTAAGAGGGATTTAGGAAATCTAGGCCGATCCATATACAGGTTTTGTTTGATGCGCTACTACTCGAAGGGGTACCAACAAGGGTTACAAGGGTGGCCAACAGATGTGTGCTTAAGTACCACTTGTATTTATTTCATGTATGAATCCCTCAACCGTGGGTTTATGCACGTAATGACAGATCTTTGTAGCTTAAGGACGTCGGAATACGTCTCTACCCTGAAAAAAAATTTACCCACAATTTTTTGTCGAGGAAAGTGCTCTGATACCACTTGTAATATTCCAGATATAAAAAGTATGCAAAACAGAAATAAAATGATAGAAAGGGCAGATGAACAACAATATAACTAGAACAACACCATAATAATACTAAAATGATAATAGGATAACACCAGAAAGATCATTTCGATTACTGAGAGAAATGTTCACTTGCCTCTTCGAGGGGGAAACCTCCAGTTGAGCAAAGCTCTATTACAATAATATCCAAGACAAGAGTTATCATACCCTCGACTCCTATTTATACTAAATATTTCTATCAAAAGAACCATCTAGAGGAAGATCCTTCTAGAAGTGGAAGCTTCTATTAGGTCTTCTTACACTCAAATTATTCTTCCTTATTGCTAGGCCTTATTAATATTGACCTTTATTACATCAGAATATATTATTCTACCTATGTGAGGGGTTAGTTCCCTAACATGAGAAGTGGGTCGATTGCAAAAAGAGCTGGGAAAACATTAATAGGGAGATGAAAGACATCGAACTCCCAGAATTTGGCTCACCTGAGGAATTTTTTGACCTACATGACATAGTCAAACAACATGTAGAGAAAGACTCAACATGGACAAAAGATATAGCAAAGGTGGGGAACATGGCGCTAGGTCAAGTACAACATTTCATGGAGCATCTGATTAAGGCTCGAGCAATTTTTCAATGGTTAAGTGTTAAAATAGTCAAGTACAAAGCACGAGAAATAGAAGTGAAAGAAATTATTTCATCCCCGATGGACC
Source organism: Picea engelmannii (assembly GCA_009831015.1). Classification (NCBI taxonomy): domain Eukaryota; kingdom Viridiplantae; phylum Streptophyta; class Pinopsida; order Pinales; family Pinaceae; genus Picea; species Picea engelmannii. The sequence continues at coordinate 42,790 of ML780259.1, read as the reverse complement.
TGCACATTTTCCCGTATGCCAACACATGCGAGGAAATCTTCGTCAAGTGGTTGGAGTATGAGAAGATTCATCCACTTTAGTAAAACTATTTGATGATTCTTAGAGAATAGAGAGATGAAAGCACCATGTGGCGATATTTTGTTTTACTTAGCTTGCACTTGTAATACTTATTTTTAGTTAATTATTCATTATAAATAAGAGGATTGACCTTTTAGCAAAGGTCGATGGTTTTGGAAAAGACCCTCATGTTTGGAATTGTAAATAACTATTTCTGAACTACCTTAATTGAGAAGTCTTGCTTAGGACTGGAGACAAATTTTTGTTTTTCATCAAAGGCATTGTGTGATTGGACTAAGGAGGAATTACTTCCAACTTCATTTCATTAATGAATTCTATAACGAGTAAGATTTTATGAATCTATTGATAAGTTAGTTGTTTCAATATTTTTTGTAATTCTTGTCTCTAATGATGAAAAAAATCGTTGTGTTAATGTGTGATTAACGATAGAGCTAAGGAAACTATTTTTCTTGTCATAATCTTATTGCATGCATGTTTTATTTTCGATAATTGTAAATCAGTCAATAATTGAAATACCAACAAGTTAATATATTAGTACTAGGCTTGTCACAGGTGTGAATATCTCTGTCTGCATGCTTGAGCACAAGGGTTATTCCAAGATCAACCTTCTTCAGTAGTAAGAACCCCCTTTACTAGTTGTTTTATACCAACACACATATTTTGATCATACCCATCTAATAAATGAAGAGACAAAAAGAGAACATTTAAACTAAAGGAGGAACTCTCATAAGAATATATCTTGTCAATCACTACGTAAATCCCATTGATAAATTTCCCATATCGAAAGATATGGAGAACCATTCCACCATCAAATGATGTAGAGTCTAATTGGGCCTCCGTGGCGGGTTTGGTTCCTGTTGTTGAGTTAACAGGATTTAGGACCCCTCAACAGACGGTTGTCCATTCTATCCAATGGTTCCAACAATATATATTAATTCGCAAGAGCACCGTCATTGTTTTCGTCAACCCTTTCCAATATGTGTTAACGCGACAGGTCATTGGCGGAAATATTAGTAGACAGATAGTTATCCTACAAAAGTTTGACTTGGATTTTTTATCTATAAAATATAAAAGGTCATTGGTCTTTCCTAAAATAATTTCAGAACTATCGGTCGAGTCTGGTGATATTATGCCCGAAGAGTCACCAATTAACAAAGATATTTTTCTAATTGCATCTTCGGATCCGTGGTATGGAGATATACTTGTGTATCTTTATAATTTGAAGTACCCCGTTTTTTCTTCTTACAATGAGCGTCGACGAATACAACACCAAGCGTGAAATTATCTCATTCTCGATGACACTTTGTATCGTTGAGGTGTATATTGAATTCTTCGACGATGTCTTACCCTCGACGAAGCGAAGCTCATTTTGAACGAGTTTCACACCAGAGCATATGAAGGTCATCTATCTGGGTTGGAAATAGCCCAAAATATTCTACGTGCAGGATACTTCTGGCCCTCGTTTATCAAAGATTGTGTTGAGGCAGTTTAGAAGTGTCATCCATGCCATATATTTTATCGGAAGATGTGAGTACACCCTGCTCCTATGTTCTCAGTCATTGATGTTGGTCCTTTCACCAAGTGGGGGATTGATTTCACTACATGTCACCCAGATTATGCTAGGGGGCATCGCTATATCATCATGGTAGTAGACTACTTCAGTAAGTGGGTCAAAGATATGTTGACATTTAGTAATGATAGGGAAACTACTACCCTTTTCATTTTCAATCAGATAGTAGCAAGATTCGGTATTCTGAAGGAGATTGTCATAGACCATAGAAGTTACTTCTAGAATAAAATGATGATTGAATTAATGTCAAATCTTGGGTTTAAATAGGAACATTCGTCACCCTATTACCCACAAGAGAATGGTCAGGTTGAATCTATGAATAAGTCTCTCAAGAATATTCTTCAGTGGACGATCAATTCCGCCAAGACAAATTGGCATTTGATGTTATATTTGGCATTGTGGTACTACCGAAATTTTGTAAAGAAAACCATCATTTTTTCACCTTTTCAAATCCTCTATGGGCTAGAAGCAGTCTTACCCATTGAGTGTCATATCCATTCTTTAAAGTTGGTAGTGGAACTACTACCCGATACTACATCACTTGAGGAATGCCTTCTATATCTCGAGCAGGTTGATGAGAAACGTCGTGATGCGGCCTTGGATAATGAGGCTCATAAGAAATGAGTCAAGTTTCATTACGATTGGTCTGTTCTCGCTCATATTTTCTCAAAAGGTGATCCTGTCCTGGTTGCGATCTTGTCCTGGTTTATGACCAAGATAAACATCCCCTAGGCAAGTTCAAACCCATGTGGTTCAAACCTTTCATTATGAAAGAGGTATTGGAGAAGGGTGCTTACTGTTTGGTTGATTTTGAGGGAAATTCCTTAGCGGAGCCTAGAAATGGGATCTACCTTAAGAAGTTCTACTCTTAGGCCAGTCACCTAGGCGGTTTCTTGTATATATGTATAGTCTTTTATACATTTTTTGTCTTTTTAATTTAGTGTATGTGTAGTTATTTATGTCTTATTTTCCACTATGGAAGATGTCAAGTGAATCAGAACTTCACTTTGGGTTCGTGGATGGTGTTAGCTGAAACACCCGCAGGCTTGCTTCCATAGCTTGGGTGATTTTCACACATGGAGGCCAGTTTCTATATTTCATAGGTATTTTCCTAGGCGACGCAACCAATAATTTTTTCAAGTACAACGAAGTGATAAAATTGTTACATGATTCTTTGTCACGTGGAAATTCTCACTTCAGGTTTACTTAGATGCTCAACTGGTTGTGTCCCAATTAAATTGGTTTTACCACGTTTACGCTCCCACTCTTCACCAACAATTCCTTAGGGTACATCTCTTAGAACGATATTTTGATTATATTACGTATATTCATGTTCCTAGGAAATTTAATCATTTAATTGATACTCTAGCTAATCAAGTTTTAGATTGGCATATTGCTCACATGTAAAATAAAAAACACACACATACACATGTAAATACATTTGTAAAAAATGTTATCCATGAAACAAGAAATATGTATATATATATATGTCTAAAATAGTGTCATGAGTACAAAATCAGACATGAAATCCTCAAAAGATATTGGTATACATCACTGGGCTTAAGCCGTCAAAATACATAGTACAAAAAGTGCCCTCAACACGTAAGTGGTCCGACGCTATCTAAGGTCTATGCCTATTCACCCTTCTATAGTGAACAATAATGTTTGCAAGACGTCGGAATAACTGGACCCAGGTTTGAGGCACCCCTACTACATGTGGTTGCGTATCTAGGGGGAGATCCTCGATCTCAGCCATAGGAACTACATGAGTAAGACAAGTGAGGTTCCTCTCCACTCATCGTAGGACTATATCTGCCTCTCTGGTTGGGGGTCCTCTCGTAGTTGTTGGTCTCCCTGTTGTTGTTGGTCCTACCTCTGGTCGAGGATGATGCCTAGTCCTAGTGAAGTCTTCCGGTCAAACAAGTCCCACATCTGTACATAAAAGATTCACAAGTAAGCACTCTAACACACACATAAAAAGGATATACATAAAAATTAAAAATTTAATAAATTCAAAAAAATATGTTACATATATTTCCATGCTCCTTTCTAGGGGGCACAGGCATGTCTAGATCTCTAAGGAAGTTAATTCCTGCATAGGGATAGTCCTCTATGAATGGGATCTGACGTGCCCACTAGTTGAAGAATTTGTCATCGAAGGCCTCTTGGGTACTTCCTCCACCCTGTCTAGGTAGTAAAACTACCCACCTGCACATTGTTGAGAAGGAGGAAATATGCCCTCGTACTGTCTCTCTCAGACTAAGACTGGGAACCCTCTCGAAGAATAAGGAACAAAAAATGGTACCAAACCCAAAGTTCTTGTCAGTACGCCTACGACACTCTGTGAGTTGTCTCTTCATGCATACTAGGATGGTAGTACTCCAGTAAAAAATGGTCACCTCTAAACACTGAACTGCACAATGCATCTGTGCACAAGAGGCCTGATGGAGTGTTTTGGATCCAGTAATCCACCCGATCATAAGTAAAATCACTTGCAAGGAGAGGCTAGTAATATTGTAAATTGGCACCCAAGAAAATTCTTTCTCGGTACCAGCCCATAGTGCATTGAGATGTAGTCTTCAATGTTGTATCGACCTGGAGGAAAAGTCCTCAATTTAACCGATTCCCCTCTCCTAGAGAGACCGATCAAAAAGTAAATGTCCTTCATGGTCGGGGTCAATGATTGACCCTCCAACATGAATTATTTTGTGTTTGGATGCCAGTACTCTACCAAGGCATTGAGAAACCTCAGTTGTACCCTCATGAATAGACACTGAAAGAATTTTCATAAGCCACATTGTTTTAGCATAGCAACTGCCATAGGGTCCTCCTCGACCAAGACGTCCAGATCCTCATGTTCCCTCTTTCTCCAGTGCACATACATCCTACCACACACAAAGTTGGAGAGGGTTTAGTCTTTTATGTTTTATTTTTTCAATTCAAAAGGAGATGCACGTGGGATGTAGTTTACATCGTCGCGTATGTACTCGAGTTGTTTATTACTCTTCCTGAGTACATATGCGGGCTTCCCTTGGAAAACCCATGTACATGTAGATGCAATCCTTTTTAAAGAATGCGCGCCTCCCAAACTAAAAATTAAATACAAAGAAATGAATTAAAAAGTTATAGGGGGGGATTTATACTTACTTGGTCCAAGTAGGAGGGTTTTTCGTCCACCGTAGCTCCCAGAATTCGCTTTTTTGACAAAGGTTTTTTTTCATTTTTTGTTAATTTGCAAGTTGCAATGGTAAACATGAGTTGTCCACCTCTATTTATATACATTTTTGGCCCTTTTTTCCCTAATTTGGTCCCTTTTTTCACTTTTCCTAGGTTGGTGGCTACTTGAGTTCTCTTTTGATTTATCTTTCGATCATCCTGATGGACTCATCCTTATAGTTTGGTGATCTTTTGAGATGGGTTACATTCACATCATCCCATGGTAAAAGTCATTTTTTCCAA
>ML780259.1:16863-36666 GCA_009831015.1 Picea engelmannii | reverse complement strand
CTAGAAAAATGGTTAACTCTGCTGGAAGGTTATTTCTCTGTTCACAATTTTTTCGACAAAGAAAATATCACCTTTGCACTCCTTAAAGCTCTCCCTCATGTCAAACATTGGTGGGAAACTTACTGGGAGCAAAGTTCCATAGAGGAGTCTGAAATATATGGGGTTGATCCCACTTGGGATTTTTTTGTGGATGCGGTAAAAGAACAGTATTACCCTATTGGAAACTATGAGGACCAGTACATGAGATGGACCACACTGTGGCAGGAGAGGGGCCAAGTAGTTCTGGAGTTCACCAATACCTTCCATACCTTGCGCACCAAGCTGGGTATCAAAGACTCCGAGCGACATTTGGTTCTGAAATACCGTGGGGCTCTACACAGATACATCCTAACTGAAATGGATTTTCTGGACATCTCATCACTCGGTGCTGCTTATCGATATGCTGTTAAAATTGAGTAGAAATTTAAGCACCAGAACAAACGGGAATTCGGGTCTGCAAATCCACAACAACCAAAGTATGACAAAGACGTCCCTAACAAGCAGTCTTCCGAAAACCAGTCCAAGACACAAGAAAAGAAGGGTCACGAGAAGACAAAGAAGGACATCGAAAAATGGTGCGAGTTCCACAAAATCCCCTGGCACAACACCGATGAATGTCGCTCAAAACAATCATTTGTGGACAAGATCAAAGACAAAGAGCCGAACCCTGATTCAAAATCTGATTCTAAAAATAATGGTAAAGGACAGATCATTGACGCAGACCCCACTGCTATTGTCGCGACCGCAACAATTCAACTAGAAGAACCAACAGATCCTGAAGAGGGGGAGAACCTTTTTCATTCACAGATGTGGGTGAAGGGGACCCCGCTGCATTTTATTGTTGATAGCGGAAGCCAGAAGAACCTCATCTCAGTAGAGGTCGTCAAACAGTTGGGATTGTTGACAACACCACACCCGCGGCCATACAACATTGGGTGGCTTCAACAAGGATGAGATCTCCATGTCAACCAACAGTGTCGATTGTGATACGACATCCAACTCTTCAAGGATGAGGTATTATGTGATGTTTCCCGACTGGATGTTTGTGATGTTCTCTTGGGCCAACCATATATGTGGAGATGCCATGTTGTTTATGAGTCTCGACCCCGTAGTGTCATTGTTACTTTGGGGGGTCATCTCTACAGAATACCAGAGGTAGTTCCGACTACTGTTCCACCAAAAAAGTGCTACAAGGTAGTATCTCATACTGCAAAATTCAGCTTCTTCACAATCTGTTCAAAAGGAGAACAAAAGAACACTACAACCACTACATCCTTTCCCCAAGCACCTTCTATCCAACAGAAGCAGGTCGATAAGGCTGCAGCAAAGTGCAAAGATTCCTTCTGTACATCGTCCTCTCATGTATCTCAACTTATTTAGCAACCTCAACTACAACAGGTTCGTGACAGATTTCCACAAACTGAGCAGTGCGACGTCTACAGCAAGACAAGCAGCTCACCAAGATGCAGATTCAACAAATGCTTTTCCCACTCCCCCGGGAACTCAACGCAATCGAGACCATTGCTTCCTAAGGAGGGAGGATTGATCCAGGTGGATATTGGTGGCCACCCACCTTTTCCAAATGGCTCAAAACGACTTTCTGACAATTTACTATTTTTAGCAGGTTTTAACTTCCGGGGCCATTTTGAGGGCCCAAATGAAGGTTTTTCAATATTGAGGTTCTCAATGATAGTCGCGGGCATGATTGAGCCTCGAAAATGAATCTCCTCGATGATACCTTTCCAACGAGCTATCACACACCTAAAACGGAGATCGTATGCAAAAGTTACGACCCCGGGAAGTTGATGTACTCACTTACCCAAACGGGGCCCACATGACCTTTGGCGCTTCATCTCCCAGGGTTAGGTTTTTGGATGTCTAGGGTTTTGGGCATTCCTTCTTATTGTAAAAATTCCTTCAGAGCCACATTGTAATCATCTTCTTGTGAATGCGAGTAGCTGTCACATCTATTCTCAGAGATAAGCGCCACCATTCTAGCGAGTCTTTCACTCTATATTTTTACAGTCTATGTACATTTATTTCATTAATAGAAATCATGTATTACTATATATCTATGTTTATGGTTGCATCTCTGACACATTTCTGTTATATTATTAAATATCTGTGATATCTCTGTGCATTTCTTTTATTATATCTCCGATCTCATTTCGTGTCGAAAATAATCCGGATCATTTTCACTCCCAACTTTCTACATATCATTGTCTTTTATGCTTTTCCATAGGATCGACCCCACTGAAGTGCGACACAAAACATTCTCTACTGCTTTAGAAATGTTAGAATTAGGTGGTAGAGCCTACCTCCACATGGATGCCCTAGGTATATCCTTTGTTGCATTTTAGCATCCATGTTGTTAGTTTTGAATAAAGGCTTGGGATTCCTTTTTAGTCTCATCATGATTACATATTGAATCCTCATTCTTCTTGCTAATCATCATTCTTGGCCTTACCCACGAGACTCCCTAATGAGCACGCTTTGTTGTATTTCAAGGTCATTTAAATTTTGAAAGAAACATCCAACGAGACTGTGTTTATTCTTTTCGATCTCGTCTAGATTATTTGAAAAAAGTATCCCCCTGGAGTGTTCTTTAAGCCCCTTTCAGACTCTCTAAAATTGAAAATATTTTCGAGCAATCTTGTTTCCCTTCACGCTCATCAAACTCAAATTTGAAGGCACATTTGTCTCGTGGTAGTGTACCCCTTTTTTGGTTTGGATGGCTATTTTTACGAATAAAGGTATGCTCTAGGAAATTAGGTTCTCTAGAAGAGTATTCTCAAGTGTAAGTTATTTCCTTTTTCAGACTCTCTAAATGTGAAAAAACCACCGATCTTACCTTCTCTAGGATCGTAAAAATTTACATGGAAGGGGTCTTGTTGTGTCATGATTAATCGCATTGTCGGTCTCATATTTTCATATTTGGCCTAATGTCGGATCCATGTTTCTCTCAACTGAACCTTTAAATCATTCCTTATAGGCAAGCCTTGAAACGCTTTTTTCCTCTGCGATCTGACACCTTGACCCATGGAGGAATTTTCCCCGAGTTTCCTTATCCTACACATGTCTCCTCGCCTTGACCATCAATATGTTCCATGCGCTTGGAACTGTTTTTATTTCTCATGACACTCATTCCTCCTTTGTAATGTAGAATTATTTTATTATTTTTCAAGCTCGTTAAAAAATTGACTAAAGACAAAAAATAAAATGTTCCAAAAAAAGGGGACGGAAAATATACATACTTTTTTCGGCAGCAAGATAGTCACCCTTGAACAAAGCACATCCTTTCGTTTTTTCTCCAAGCATTGGGATCTAGTATGACCTTAGGAAGTTGTTCTTGCTACATAGAGTTGTGTCCTCTTTCATTTGGTTACTCTTCCAAACATATGGAGAGTTTGTGGTGCCTCCTACACCAAAACATTACGCCAATGTTACGTTGCCTGAGTCTGATCATCTTTCATGCTTTTGTCCAAGGGAATTTTTATCCATCCCGAGTCGACCTTTCTGCAGTTTGTCTCTTGAATTTCATGAGTCAACCATCATGTGAGTCTAGTCAAGTCTAGATTCAAAATTGATGAAGTGCTCTTCCTGATCATCGAGATCCTCTAGTATTTTCCTGAGGGCTTGTCAAAGACCTCAGAGTAGTGAGTTTTAAACTCCTATTGCACTCCTACCTGAGATGTTGAAGATATTGAAGTTGTTTCTCGATCTATGGTGTTCTCATCCCAAGCCGCAAGAGTCAATACTTCTTGAAGATGTTTATTATATCATACTTGAATATCATCAAATGATTTTGACATGTAGATCCAATACGTATTTCTCGTGGCTACACTTTATACATTTATATGACATGGATCTACAATATACTTGATTGGAAGCCATGATTAATTCATCTTGAGCATGGGTATGCCCACCTCAGAGAGATTATTATTTTGCCAATGGAGACCTCTCGAACTTTGGTCTCAGGTTCACTCGACTTCGTGCATTCCCACTTGTAAAGATATTATAGTGTATTTTGGCCATCAGTTGATATTTTTACCTCACACATTATGAGGCATCTGTTATATCCCTAAAATTATCTACCTATGAATACATGGCATTGACCTTTCTACTTGCATAATTTTCCAAACTATTGCTGAGGAACTCGATTTAAAAAACTATTTTTTGGAGCATGTACGCATCCTGATGCACTACTTACCATGTACATATGCTAGCTACATACTAGATAACCTATGTACATACGATAGATTCATACTAAACAACTTGTGTTTACCTCCAAAAGTTGCAAGGAATTCAAAGAAGCTTACCGGCTATCGAAGTTTTACAAAGTAATTCACCCATTGTAGGCCATCCCCAAACTGAATAACTATCTGCTTTTCATATAAAAGGAGGTATTGGGATCCCATTCCAACATCAAGAATTAGAATAGTGAAACTCTACCCAAATCCCTTTTCCCTCCTTTCCCAAGTATTTGCAACCCCTTCTGAGTTTTTTCCTTAGCATTCCCTCTCTATCCTTTTCTCCTATACAATCCCTTCCCTTCCCTTGAAGTGATCAGCTTATTTTGAGAGAAAGAATTGGGATAGTGCACTTGGAGAAACATTATGAGGAGCCCAAACCAGGTTTGTCGAGCGTCGACCTACAAAGGTTGTAATTTTCAATCTTTGGATTTCAATAAAAGAATCTTTTTCCTGTCCCAAATGATATCTTTATGTCTTTCATTTCATTTATGCATAATGGTTTATATCTAACCCTAATTGATGAGTAGAAATATAATATTTGCAGTGTTGTTTTCCTGAGTATTCTTGCAGGTCAACTTTCAGAGGATACTTGCATCCTGGGAGCTACAAAGTTGGAGGTGGTCTACATCGAACATTGGACTAAAGCTACTTCTTCTGGCCTACTTTCCTATCTCTTTTTGTTCATCTATTTAGATTGTTTTGGGTAGTTTAGGAATTAGATTGTCTTTTAAGGGAGATCATAGATCTGCCTATAATTTGACCCTCGTATAGTAATAGGGGGGTTTTCCCCACTATCACTAAGCACAAGCGTGGCTGAAACTTTTCCAAATTTGTACCTTTATAAAATAGTTGCAAGTGCTCAAACAAATATGTATCATATCCCATAGATTATGGCTGAAAATTTCTGCTGAAAATTTCCACAATAAATATGTAATAAATAATCCCTAGATGATTGAAATAAATATGTAAAAATATACTTTTCATGTTGCCAAAAATTTTCATCATTGGTAAATGTATATGACCTGAAGTGATCATAAAAATATTATGATTTTTTTCTAACACATTAGGCTATCGAAAGGTTTTAAATCCTGCAATTTATTCACAAAAATTGTCATATATAGAATCTGCTAAAAACTCTAATAATATCTACAGACATCATGACTAAATTATTAAAGGTGCATGTAAAAAAAAAAACATCCTTCACTACTCCTATATTCATTAAATGGATAAGAAAATACATTCTCAAATCTATAATCACTTGAGGGATTTTCTTCAGTATCATTCTTCTAAGAATCATAACAATAAATATAATCCAATTTAGAATTTTGAGAAGATACAAAGCTTACCAAACCCTCATCTTCAGGAGGAGGAGTGTTATTATGAATATCATCTTATTCATGTTCTTTACCTTCAACATGATGTACTTCCTCAATGTGCTCTTCAAATGCTTGATGACTCTCTTCATTAACTTATTATTCATTCGTTTGTTCTTCAATGGATAATTGCGGTGGCTCTTTCCCCAAAATAGGAACATGAGAAGATGTATCTTCCATATTCTATTTATATACTTGATCCTCCATAGGATCATAAGGTTCCTATTCATCCTTATGTAGTGATATCATAATGTTGTTGGATTACTCAGAGGGGGGGTTAATTAGTAATGAGCAATTTTAGTACTTTTAACCACAGTATATTCGTCAACAATATTCAACAGTTTATCATTAGAATTCAATATATAATTAGCAGTATAATCATAAAAAATATCACATCACAATAGATAAACAATACACCAAAATTTACGTGGAAACCCAAATGGGAGAAAACCACATAATGTTTTTCTTATATATCAAAAGAATACATTCATTGGAAGCACCAACTTCCTAATTCTCTAGCTACAACTCGAAGGAGGATCCAACCCCCTATTCTTAGTTTGTAACCTAAAGAAAGCTACAACTCCCTAAATTCTCTGGCTCCAACTAGAAGGAGGCTACAACCCCTTGAGTTCTTTGGCTCCAACTGAAAGGTAGCTACAACCACCTATCCTTGCCCCATCCTTCCACCCTAAAATATAAGTGTAGACAAACTGTCACTATCACAAAATCTTCCACTGTTATTTCCACTGTCACTACCACTGTCTCTGTCACTCTATCATTATCATTGTCTCATCAACCTGTATCTTCTCATCAATCAAATAACACATGTACCATACCATGCATCAATTGTATGCCAACATACATACTATTGCATGCATCAATTATGAACCAAATATACATCAATAATGAATAATGAATCATGAACTAGAGAATAAAGCATATGTACCATATACCACACCATCAACCATATGTATATATGTATCATATCATCGTTGAAGTATCTCAAAGAACCAATGGATGTCCCTCATGCATATGCCAACATACAACATGAATATGCCTCAACCATGTATAATCAAATCAATGATATGAACTATAAGAACCATGTCATATGCTAAAAAAAATAGAAGAGTGATCCTCACTGAGCCAAGCAACCAAGATATACCATATCCAAATACCAACCATACCAAGTATGCCTCAAACATCATACATCATATCACGAGGAAGAGTAACCATAAAATCAAGTATAAAAACATACCAATACCTTTGTAACTGACTTGAAACTCTGAGATCTTAACCTATAGAATTCCTTCAGACTTCAGGGACATGGTACCAAGATTTACTCAATTAGTCATGAGCCTTTTACAGATACACGAATTTATCTTCTAATTCACATGTATATATGATATTTTCTCCACCATATCCCATGTACATATGCTCTCTTTCTTATATGAAACCCACGTATACCTAAGAAACTAGGGTTTTCTACAACTGCAAAAATTTCACCTTCAACCTTTCTTTTCTACCTCATAAAAAGATGCCACAACCTTAGAAACAAATTCACTATATCACAAGAAATATAAACAATGAATAAGTGTGTGAGTGTACTTGTGAATTAATCCTTGAGGTATATTTATACTTGTGCTAGGTAACTACTTTCCTTAAACTAGGGCTTCTAGGGATTTCTTGTTACAATAAATTTACCCTTTCATTAAAGAATTGTAAACAACTAGGGGATTCTTGACCACTTCTACTAGGCTTACAATTTCATAAATTCATATCTCCATAACCATGAGAAACTACGTGGTGTTCGACATATTATCGGAAATGAAACGATGAGTACTATCCATATATGATTTTATTGCATACATTTACTCTATCATTCATATACATCTTCCTCAATCAACTTTGGGTACCAAAACCACACCATCGGGGCTTCGTCAAGGGTTTACATCAATGAAAACCAAAATATTTTCAATCTCCCCTTTTGGAATTGATGGCAACACTTATGCATGACAATATGTATGCCCCTTCTCCCCCTATGACCATCAGTCTCTCTATATGCATGCTTCTCTATCTGTGTCTCCATGCCTTTCTCTATTTCTCCCCCTTTGACATCAATGGAAAAGGGTAATCCTTCTCTTGGGGATGCTCCCCCTATATATAGGATTCTTTTATATCTACTAACCTTTCTCTTGATGGTTCTTCCTCATGTAACTCTTCAAGACTTTTGTTTCTCTCCCCCTGTTATTTTAAGTTTGATGTCGTGTGGATCAATGTGGGGCAGAAACTACTCTAATTTTTTGTCACAAATGCTCAAAATTTTCCTTTGCAAGAGGTTTGGTGAAGATATTTTCTATCTTCTCTTTTTTCCCAACATAATATAGCTTGATGTTCTTCTCTGTAACCTATTCCTATAGAAAGTGATACTTTATTGGAATGTGTTTCGTATTACAATGCATCACTAGATTCCTAGATATATTGATGGCACCGGTATTGTCACAAAATATTGAAATGGGCTCATCACACTTTACTTGTATATCCTGCAAATTTTACTTCATCCAAAGTACTTGAAGACAACATGTTGTTGTTGCAATGTATTATGCTTATGTTGTAGACAAAGATATTGATGATTGTTTCTTGCTTAACCATGATACCATATACTCACCCAAGTGAAAAGATTCTCCACTTGTTCTTATTCTATCATGAATGAAACCCTCCCAATCAACATCTGTGTAGGAGACAAGAGATAGATCCTTCCCTTTTGGATACCATAATCCAAAATCTTTTGTAACTTTGAGGCATATCAGTATCTGTTTTACTTCCATAACATGTGATTCCTTTGGTTCTACTTGAAACCTTACAACCTGTCCGACTACCTGCATCACATATATTTTGGAAATCTTTACATAGAGTAAGCTACCAATCATGGATCTATATTGTCTTTGATCTACATACTTATAATCATCAACCTTACTTAACTTAAAACTAGTCTCCATATGAGTACTGACTCGTTTGCAATATGTCATTCCAAACTTCTTCAAAATTTATCTGATATACTTGGTATGAGAGATAAAGATACCTTTGTTTCTCTGACATATTTGGAGACCCAAAAGAAAGACACATCTCCAAGAAAATACATCTCGAATTCATTTTTCATGTCTTTGGAAATTCTCCGACTCATTCTTTCATCATCACTTCTAAAGATAATATCATCAACATAAACTTCAATTATCATGATACTATCTTGACTTACCTTTATGTAGAGATTGTTGTATGCATTTCCCTTATTGAACCCTTGTTTTTATAGGCATATGTCCATTCTTGAATACCACACTCTTGAGGCCTGCTTGAGACCATAAAAGGCCTTCTTCAACCTACAATCATAATTTTCCTTCTCTAGCAACTGAAATCCTCGTTGTTGCTCAACGTAGAATTATTCCTCTAGATTTACATTTAGGAATGTTGATTTCACATTCATATGATATAATTTAATATTTTTGGAACATGCATAATATAGGATTAGTTTGATTTCTTCCATTCTGACAACTGGGGAAAATGTCTCTTCAAAATATATAACTTCAACATTAGCATATCCTTTACATACCAATCTTGATTTGTTCCTGGTAACATGTGCATCCTTGTTCAACTTGCTTATGAAAACCCATTTTGTACCAATGACGTTCTTGTTTTTCAATCTTGGAACAACTTCCCATGTGTCATTCTTCTCTAATTGATCTAACTCTTCATCCATAACTTTTATCCAATGTTCATCTTTGTTGGATTCTTCAAAAATGCTCAGCTCAATAGTAGATAATAGTGCTAGATTTTGTTGTTTTGGTGAGCAGATTCTTCTTTTGATTTCAACTCTTGCATCTTTATTCCCAATAATCCATTCCGATGGATGATTTTCTGCACTCATCTATTGGGTGTCTTTTGAGGTACTTGAATATCCTTATATTATTTCTCTGCTTTTGGCTACTCATCTTCTTCATCTGATTCCTCATATAGTTATTCTTCTTTCAAATCTTCTTCATGATTATGTTCCACTAAATCTTTGCTAATTTCTTTTATCTTTCATCCATCTGTCTCATCAATCGTCACATTGATGATTTCTACTATTGTGTTGAGTCTTATATTGAAGCATTTGTATGCTTTCCTTTTTCTTGAGGACCCAACCAGTATGCCTTTGTGAACTTGAGAATCAAATTTTCCAATTCTTCCATCTTCTCTTTTGATGTAGCATTTTCTTCTGAATACTTTGAAGTGCTTCACATTTGTTGGTATTCCTTTCCATATATCGTATGGAGTCTTATCACTATTATTTTTTAGCATCCCTCTATTCTGGATGTGAACTGATGTATGTATTGTTTGTATCCAAAATATATATGTTAACTTGAAATCCATTAACATGGTTCTGGCCATTTTTTGTACTGTTCTTTTATTCCTTTCGACAACTCCATTTTGATGAGGTATCCTAGCTACTGAGAATTGCCTCTTTATTCCATGCTCACTGTAGAATTCCATGAATTCCTTTGATGTAAATTCTCCTCCATTTTCTAATCTCAAACACTTGATTTTCAACTCTGTCTTAGTTTAAAACATCTTTTTGTATGTATTGAAGTTTTCAAATGCCTCTGACTTCTTATTTAGAAAACAAACTACAATCATTCTTGTGTATTCACAACTAGTAGCATGAAATATTGTTCAACTTTCAATCCCTTCATTCTTGTTCATCCAACTAGATCAATATGTACAATCTCTAGTGATTTTGTTGTGGAATACTCCTTTGACTTGAACTTTGTCTTGGTCTGTTTTCCCTGTATAAAATGCGTGCATAAAATGTTTGTTGGCTTTGAGATCTCGGGAATTTCTCTTACTGCTTTTGTTTTGTTGACTTCGACAAGATTATGAAAATTTATGTGCCCCATTCTTCTCTCCCAGAGCCAAATTTCATTGTCCTTTCCTAAGAAACATCTTTCCTTTCCTATTTAACTTAGAACATATATGTTTCTTGGAGTTCTTACAACTCTAGCCACCAACTTTCTTGATTCTTTTTTCCTTACCTCACACTTCTTTGAGTCAAACAAAATTGAGTGTCTTTGATCACAATTTGACTTACACTTAAGATTGTGTTTAATGTCTTAGACCCATAGAACATTTTATGTCATAGCATCCTTAATTCCGATATTGACTATGCTCTTTCCAATAATTATGGTTGAGTTGTCATTTCAAAATAAAACTGATCCATCTATTTCCTTATTCAAGGTCAAAAATCTGTCTTTATCATCTGTCATATGCTTTTATCATCCATTTTCAACATACCATCCATGTTTCTTATGTTTATATTATAGAGAAAAGTTTCATTTTTCAGTGTTGTATTGATCTTGTTTTCTTAGCTATATCTTTTGTGGTTCCTTCTTAGAACTGTTGATATTCTTCTTTGGTTCTCTAAGAGGAACAATGAGTGTGCAATATTTAGCAATATGTCCAAATTTGTTGCACTTGTATCATCCTACCACATCACTCAATGATCCAAATCTGTTCTAACTTCTACTATGTGCTGCATGGGATTGTATTGGATAAATATTTCTCGTATATCCCTCATCGTTGCTTCTGTTCTTGGTATTGGTTCTACAATTCACAACTTTGTGCCAAAAATTATAATATGAATAACATGAAACAAGAAAAAAAAAATGATACCTGGGAGTGAAAGATATTATGAATGGTGTTGCTCTTCTGAATCCTTATTATTCTTGAGGTCTTTCTATAACTGACTTCTACTAATACTAGCTTATGAATATTCTAGGTGGTGCAGTGTCTTTGTAATCTTCCTCTTGAGTCTTCTTGTCTTCTTCTTTCTTGTAAGGACCTCTGATGGATTCTTCATAGTTTTGTTTTCCTTCTTCTTGATCTATCATTCTGAAGCTTGAACCTTTATTTATCTGTGTCTGTTTTTATCCTAATATAGATATATCATAATAAGATATTTGACTATTAATGATATTATCCAATATCCTAGTATTGTTTTGTTGCATATCCTTGTTTTGGAGATCTTTTCTTAGAATGACTATCTTTGCTTCTAACCCTTCAAAGATCATGTCATTTTCACCTAAATTCCCTCTGAATGCTTCTTCAATATTATTTTCTTCTTCTACCTGTATTTTTATCTTTCTGATCGTCTGCTCGACTTCTTTGGAGTTATGAGATTCTTCTTTCTTCTTTAGTTCTTTCTGGAGTGACTTGTTTTTCTTATTTTCCTTCTTTAGAGATTCTTTGGAACACATCAAATCTTCTTTGTAATTGACTTCTTCCTCTTCACATTCTTCTTCAGAGCCTTCTTCATTAGAGTCTTCTATTTCCATGAATAGTAACCTTTCTATATCACTGTCACCGACTTCATCTTCGTCTGGTAAGGAGTTGTCTTCCTTAGTGCATAGACTTTTCTTTAAAAAATCATTTTGTTTCTTCTACCCTTTTGGATTTTCTTTTTTCTTTCTAGAGTCACCTTCTTCATTACCTTTATTTTTCCTATAGGAAAATTTATTATCAAAATTACCAACCCCATCACAATTAAAAACATTTAATGGAAGCATACCTTTGTATTTTTGGGTTCCTCTTTTCATCCTTCCGATGAAGTTGGCCATCTATTAATCTTCCTCTAAATCATCACTGCATTTACAATCTGACTTTGGATTTTGTTTATCTTTCTTCTTCATCTTATTATATTCCTTGAATGTTGCTTCCTTCATGAATGGATTGTCTTGCTCTATCCTCATCTCATAAGTTGTGAGTATTCCATGAAAATCATCCATGGTCATTGTAGCTAGGTCCACTCTTTCTTCTAGAGATGAAATTTTTGAATCAAATCTCATTAGTAGATATCTTAATGACTTTTTAACAACGACTTATTTCTTTGTCTCATATCACAAACCTTTGATATTGTTTTCTATTTCATCGACTCGTAGAAAGTAGGCTACTATGTTTTCATCTTCATTCATCTTCTGTTGTTTGAGCTAGAATCCAAAAATCTAAAGTTTAGCTTCCTTCACTTTCTAATCTCCTTTGTAGATAGTCTTCAATTTGTCCCAAATTTATTTTTTGAAATCACAGTGCATAATCTTGGTATGTATTGATAGAGTCAAACCATTATCGATAACATTTATATCCCTTGAATCATTTTCTTCAAGTTTCTTTCTATTTCTGTTCATCAGGGGAGTGGTTGGTGCTTTGTATCCATCTACTACTGATCTCCAAACATCGAATCCTTGTTATTGTATATACGTCTTCATCTTTCTTCTCCAGAAGGAATAGTTATCATGATCCATATGGATGTATATTGCCTCCCACCTACTCCAACTGGTTCATTTTGACAGTTTTCCTATTTGGTAGTTTTTTTTCCTAGATTTCAGGCCCCCGACTTGCAGGGTTGTTTTGAGGCCCTAAACATCGTTTTTAGGGATTTCTACAGTCTTCGGATAAAGGTTTTCAACATGCTATCATGCACCTAAAACGAAGATCGTTTGAAAAAGTTACAACCTCAGGAATTTGATGTACTAACTTACACAAATAGGGCCCACATGACTTTTGCCGCTTCATCTCCTAGGGTTAGGTTTTTGGATGTATAGGGTTTTTGATGTTCCGTTTTATTGTAAAAATGCCTTCAGATCCTCATTGTAATTATATTCTTTTGAATGAGCGCAACCGTCACATCTCTTCTCAAAGATAAACTTCCACCATTCCAACAAGCTTGTTTTCCGCTGCATTTTACAGTTTCATCTTATTTCCTTATTGAATAGAAAACCAATTTTATTGTATCTATGTTATCCTGTGTTAAGAAAAATTTAATAATCTATATTCATTTTGTTCTTCTCATAAAATATGGATTAGTGGTATCATAATGGTCTGCTCCTTGTCGTTTTAATGCATGTCCCCAATGAGGTCAAGGTATAAAAAATTGGGTCTTGATCTTGTTTCTCTTGAGGAAAAAAGTTCTCGCACACCCAAACAAACTCTCATGGCACGAGAAAAGAAATATGATGGGACAAGAGATCCTTTCAAAAAAATTATTGAGGAATCCCTCATGCAATAGAGGAACGAGATGATGGATAGTTTCACACAAATCCTTCAATGACTACCAATAAGAAACGAATTTTCCTTGAGTGGAGGCACCGCCCCCTTCAAGGTACAAATCAACTTCGATATTCCTATATTTGAAGTTCATATAGATGAAAATGTTGTAGATAAGTGGTTGAATCTACTAGAAGGGTATTTGTCTATCAATAACTTTTCAAATAGAGAAAAAATTACTTTTGCGCTCCTTAAAGTCATTCCCCATGTAAAATATTGGTGGGAAACTTTATGTGAGAAAAAGTAAATAGAGGAACCCTCATTATTTATAGTCGTGGCCACCTGGGAACCCTTCAGGGATGCTATTAATGAAAAATACTACCCTGACGAAAGTTATGAAGACTTATATACCAAATGGACCACATTGTGGCAAGAAAGAGACCAAGCAATGCCAGATTTCACAAATATCTTCCATACCCTGCGCACCAAGCCGGGTATCAAATATTCATAGCGACATCTGGTGCTCTGCATAGATACATCCAGACCGAAATGGAATTTTTGTACATCTCGTCCTTGGATGCGAAATATCGATATGCCGTCAAAATCGATCAGAAGATCAAACAAAATACGTGACAATTTGGGTCCAGGAACCCCTCGCAGAAAAAAACAAGAAAGGGAGGCCCCAACCTATAGAACAAAGGACATAGAAAAGATGGACAGTATTAGGACAACCAGTCCAACCCGCAATCGAAGAAGGACACTAGAAATACAAAGAAGGATACCAGGAACTGGTGCGACTTCCATAAGAGCCCTTGGCATAACACTGTTGAGCACCTCTCAAAGAAGTCATCGGTGGCCGAAGTGAAATCCTCTGAATTATATGTGGGTTCTAACTCTAAGTCAGAACTAGAAATGGGAAGACAGATCATTGATGCGGAACCCTGTGCCATCATTTCTACCACTAAGCTCCATCTTGGTGAACCAAATGAGCTAGAAGAATGAGAGTTCCTTTTCCATTCAGAGATGTGGGTAAAAGATACCCCATTGCACTTCATTATTGATAGCGGTAGCTAGAAGAAACTCATATGAGCAAAGGTCGTCAAGCAGTTGGCCCTACCAACAATGGAATACTCGCAACCCTGCACCATTGGATGGATCCTCCAAGGAAGATATCTCTACATCAACCAACAATGTTGATTGTTGTACGACATCAAGCCCTTCAAAGACGAGGTATTGTGTGATGTTTCTCCTCTCAAATTTTGTAATGTTATTTTGGGCCAACCTTGTTTATGGAAATGTCATGTTGTAGATGAGTCTAGGCCTTGTAGTGTTATTATTACTTTGAACATGAAATTGTACAGGATACCCGAGGGATTCCTTCCTAGTGCTATTTCCTTGATCTTTGCCAAGCAATGCAAGAAGTTCATCTCTCAGATAGGGAAATTTGTCTTCTTCGTGATTTTCTCTCAGAGTAAGCGAAAGATCACATTCACATCCTGGGCCTCCATGACCAATCTCTCCACACAACATAAGCAAGTGGATAAGGTTGTGGAATAATAATCATATATCTTCTCCTCTCTTACTGGGGTACCTCTGCACTTCCAGGTCAAGCATCCCATCGATCTGACCCCAGGTGCACCACTACCCAATGGGTCGGTCTACCGTCACTCTCTGTTAAAAAATGAGGAGATCAAGAGGAAGATCCAAGAACTACTCCACAAGGGGCACATCCGTCCCATCTCATTTCCTTGTGGGAGCCCAATCGTACTGGTGCAGAAGAAAGATAGGAACTGGTGACTCTGCATTGATTACTGGGCTCTGAATAAAATCACAGTCTAGAATCAGTACGTGATTCCCCGAATCGATGACCTCCTTGATAAACTCATGGGGGACAAATACTTCAATAAAATTGATCTGAAGTCTGGATACCCCAGATCCCAATAGAACATACAAATGTATGGAAGATCACCTTCAAGTCAAAAGAAGGTCTTTTTGAATGGTTGGTCATGCCCTTTGGTTTGACAAATGCTCCAACAACTTTTATGAGGATGATGAATGATATCCTATGACCTTTCACCAATAATTTTGTATTGGTGTATCTGGATGACATCCTCATCTATAAAAATACTTGGGCAGAACACTTGCAGCATATTCATCTGGTCATGCACACCCTGCGACATCATAAACTATATGCGAACTTGGAAAAATTCTCCTTCGGCATGGACGAGGTCCATTACTTAGGCTACATCATTGATCAACATGGTGTGCATGTGGATCCAGACAAGATCTAGTTCATCCATGATTGGCCAGCCCCAACCACACTCACTGATATTTAGAGCTTCCTGGGCCTCACCAATTTCTATCGCAGATTCATGTTGGGATTCTCTCATATCACATTGGCCCTCAGCCAAGTAATCAAGGGTGGTGGTAAGAAACAATTTGTGTGGGGCATGTCCCAAAAATAATCCTTCGATGACTTGAAGAATCATTTGTGCTCATCCCTAGTACTTTCATTACCGGACCTGCAACAACCATTTGATATCAAGACATATGCTTCAAACTATGTTGTGAGTGTCGTTCTCACTCAACACGGCAACTCGTGGCGTATCATAGTGATACACTATCAAATGTTTTCCGTAAGTACCCTACTTACGACAAAGAAATGTAATCCATTGTGAAATCTTGCCTCCAGTGGAGACATTACATTATGGGGAAGGAGAAAATCATCCACACTGATCACAAGCCACTACAGTTCATGTATACCCAAGGAAAATTGCAGAATGACCTCCATCAAAAGGTGTCCACATACTTACAACAGTTCCACCTCGACATAAAGTATAAAACATGAAGTACCAACCGGGTTGTTGATTGCCTCAACCGACCTCGAGTCGCGAAACTCACCATGGTGATAGAATCTTGCGGCCATGAGACCTATGGATGGCCCCACCTCTATGAGATGGACCCTCACTTCTCCACCACCTCCCAAATGCTGGGATAAAACTTAGTGGTCACTAATTTCCATCTTTAGGATAGGTTTTTGTGTCATCTGGGCCATATCTGCGTTCCATCAAGTGAGCACACAAATATGATTTGGGAAGATCACTACATTCAGGTGGAAAGACACTTTGGCATCGAAACGATAGTGGAAGTGCTGAAAACACATTTCTACTAGCTGAAACTTCGACAGGATGTCGGCAAGTATATCAGGTCCTGCATCACCTGCGTTATTTCAAAACCGACCACTAAGAAATAGGGCATGTACACCCCTCTTATTACTCTTGAAAATTCATGGGAATCCATCTCAATGGACTACATGTCGGGCCTCTCATCCACCAAGAGGGGAAATGACTATTTTTTTGTGGTTGTTGATCACTTTTCCAAGATGGAGATTCTAGTCGCCTACAAGAAGAACATCGTTGTAGAGGCCATTGCCAAACTCTTCTTTGAACATGTCTGGGTACACTTTGGGATCCCAAAAACCATTGTCTCATATCGGGATAGTTGGTTCCTCAGCCCATTATGGTCAAGCCTATGGTCATTGCTGGATACCAATCTCACCAAATCCACTGGCTTGCACCCCCAGACGGATGTGCAAACTTAGGTTGTCAATCGGATGATCGTACATATCCTATGCATGTACAATTCCAAGAACCCCCGCACATGGGATGAGAGTCTTTCCTATATCCAAAATAGCTAAAATTGAGCCCTGCATAGCTCAACTCGCCACATCCCCTTTCAGGTGGGGTTGGGATTCCAACCATTGGGCCTTATGGATGTTGTACTACCCCTAGCGAACACCTCGACTGACTCATATCCTTCTCCACCAGAAGTTGACAAAGAAACTTGGTTCATTGAGAGGATCCATCACATCTTCCAATAGGTTCAGGATATTTTACAAAAGTCCAATGCCAAGTACAAGCAACTCCATGATCAACACTGGGTGCCACATAAGTTTCAGGTGGGAGACAAAGTTTGGTTGCACTTGCAGAAAGAACACCTTACAGGGATCCATAGGAAGTTTCTCCCACTTCGGTATGGGCCATACACCATCACCAAGGCCGTGGGTGACAATTATTTTTCTCTCAACATTCCACCTTTCCTTGGCCTGCACCCATTCTTCAACGTGGCTCTCCTTAAACCATATTTCTCACCATTATTGGACATCTCAAAGATAGAATAGCAATTGACACCAACAGAGATCAACACTGACTACATGCAACATGAATCTAGTGATAATCTTGTGGACACATGGATCAAGGGAACCTGATAGCAAAGGATCCATCTTTATCAAGTTTTCAAAGCATGGAAGATCCTGCACCAAGGCAAGTAGCTCACTCGGGGCCAAACTCAACAAAAAATTCCTCATCTGATGGGGAAAATCAACGCAATGGAGATAATTTATTTATAAGGGGGGATGATTGATCCAGATGGATGTCAGTGGACTCCCACCTATTCCAACTGATTCATTTTGGTAGTTTTCCAATTTGGAAGATGTTTTTCCTAGTTTTTGGGTTCTTGACTTGCGGGGCCATTTTGAGGCCCTAAACAACGTTTTTAGGGCTCGCCACAGTCAGAAATTCCCTTCGACAAATAGCATAAAAATGCATATTCCTAGGATAGGCCTTTCCAACGGGATATTGTGCGCCTAAATCGGATATTGTATGCAAAAGTTACGACCCCAGGAAGTTGATATACTAACTTACCGAAATGGGGCCCACTTGACTTTTGGCGCTTCATTTCCTAGGGTTAGGTTTTTTTATGTCTAGGGTTTTTGAAATTTTAGTCTCTTGTAAAAAGGCCTTCAGAGCCTCATTGTAATGATCTTATTGTGAATGAGCGTAGCCATCACATCTCTTCTCATAGATAAGACACGACCATTCCAACAAGCTTGTTTTCCGCTGCATTTTACAGTTTCAACTTATTTCCTTATTGAATAGAAAAACAATTTTACTATATCTCTGTTATTCTATGTTAAGCATCTTTTAATAATTTGTATTCATTTCGTGATGCTCATAAAATCTGGATCATATCACCATCAAACTATGCTACCCCAATATTATCATAATACATGATCTCCTTCCAGTGGTTAGACTACTTCTTGAAGGACCTGCTCTGATACCAATTGTTGGATTACTGAGAGGGGGGATGAATCAGTGATGCAAATTTTTAGTACTTTTAACCACAATATATTCTGTAGCAATATTCAACAGTTTATCATTAGAATTCAATATATCATCAACATTATAATCATAAACAAAATCACATCATAATAGATGCATAATACACTGTAATTTACACGGAAACATAAATGGGAGAAAACCACGATTTTGTTTTCTTATATATCAAAAGAATACATTCGTTGGAACCACCAACTTCCTGATTCTCCAACTACAAATGGAAGGAGGATTGTTATCCACATTTTTGGTTATCGAGATGATATTATGATTATGTCATGATAATGGAAGATCAAACTCTTCATTAAGAACTTTTTCCTGAAGAAGGTTACACTTGTCATTTTCGCAAAAATCATATTTTGAAAATAGTCCGCAGGCTGCATATATACTCTCCTGCGAAAATCCTTCATTTCCGTAGGCTGAATTCAGCTTGACTGCGAACTTTCCGCACTGTGTCAATGGTTAGGGTGCGGACATGTTTCTAAAGGAGGAAATTAATAAGTTCTCGATCCTTCTAGAAGGAATCTTCTAGAAGGGTGAGTTGGAGTTCGAATGGTTGGCAAAATACTGACTTTCCAGATATCTTGGGATCATTCCCTATCCAAGTAACTAATCAATCTTCTCCTATGTATTGAGGATATTACTTATGGAAAAGGTTAGGTTAAGAACAAGAAGAAGCAAGCTAGCTAGAGATTGATTGGAGAACTTGGGCAAGACTGTATGAAGGATTGAAGCTACAACAGCAAGAGACAATAAGTAATCATATGTGGTTGAACTTCTTCATGCATGAGCAAGTGTGTGTGTCAGAGCTAGGAGCCATCGAAAGGAGATCTACGACATCAAGGCTCAGGTTGTATATTTCTATTTCAGTTAATGCAATACATGAATATGTCCCTT
>ML780259.1:0-16763 GCA_009831015.1 Picea engelmannii | reverse complement strand
GGGGAGAATATTCCACCTGGAAAATATTCTCTTCAGTTGACACTTCAGTTTGACTAGTTGAGTTGAGTCTAGATGTTGCATTGGTTTTGTCACCATGCAACATTGGGATCATCACCATGCTAATGCGCACTTTCCTTAGGATCATCACCAAACTGGTGTATTACCCTTGATTCCTTTATGTACTCTTCATTAGACTCTGTTCAGTCAGTTAACTGAAGACTGGTTGACTAGTTAACTCAGCTAGGTGGAAGTTCACTCCCGTAACTGCTTGAGAGACTAGACTAGGTGGAAATTCACTCTCGTAACTACTGGTGTGTGTCCAGATCACTCTATACCACCACTATGGTGCATTGGTTCTCCTCCAGTGCGTATTCATTGAGTTATACAGAGTATATCATGTGTAAATTATTCATTATTTGTTACGGTTAATGAGAATTCTTCCTTTCTTTCTCTCGTTCTTCTTCTTTCTCAATTTCTCTTTGAAAATGTGTGTAGTACTTTCTAACTATATCTGTTTTGTGAAGGTTCAACACATTTACATACTTTGTATGTTTGGTTTGGTATTTGGATATGGTATATCTTGGTTTCTTGGTTGAGTGAGGAGCTCTCTTATATATGGTTCAACATATGACATCATTCTTATAGGTCATATACTTGAGTTGATTATACATTGTTGAAGCATATTCATGTTGTATTGTGGCATATGCACGAGGGACATGCATTGGTTCTTTGAGATACTTCATGGATTATATGATACAAATCTGCATTTGGTTAATGGTATGGTATATTGTACAAATGGTTGATTCTCTAGTTCATGATTCACTATTCCTTATATATGTATCTTTGGTTCATGATTGATGCATGAGATATTATGTATGTTGGTATACAATTAATGCATGGTATGGTACAGGTGTTAGTTGATTGATGAGAATATACAAGTTGTAATGTCCCCAAGGCCGAGCCCTGTTGTAAATCATATCTATGAAGCATAAAGCTTGCATTATGAATTGTAATTATGTTTTATAGGCTGGTGAGCCAAGTTTATATAAGCTGGTGGGCTTATGTGTTATTAGGCCAGAGAGACTAAGTGTTAAGGCTGGGAGCCTACTTTTGTATATGTAATCATGTAGAACATTAATAAAAATATAAACACCACTGTGTGCAGACTGACCATGATGAATGAGTGATGGGGGACTAAGCTTCCACAGAGTGGGTAAGGGATTGGGGGCTGGAAGGTTGGAAAGAGAGGCTAAGTGTTGAGCCTAGGGGCTGAGCCTAAGTTCCAAAATAATATATTTTAATATTATTCCAAAATCCATATGAAATATATGTTTTATCCTAAGTTCCTTGGAAGGACGAGTGACTTCCAAATGGGAAGGAACGAGATTCATGGGTGACAAGTGTCAACCCAAGCACATGCAGTTAAAACTGTTGAGTTGAGTCGTGATGAGGGTTCCTCCTCCATTCTACCATGGACTGTCTGAACTGGAAATCCCGTATGACGTCTGCAAGAATACCCTCACGCAACTCGAGGAAAACTGAAAAAAGGCCTGTGTTGATTTCTGGAGGAGCCGATACACCCTCTGTCAAAACCGTTGAGTCTGTGTTCGACCTCCCATTCTCCATTCTCGACCTCTACATAATTTCCTGTAATGAATCCTGTAACCGGTAAACCGTGAGCCGATTTCTATCTTCTGTAGAACCCGACATCTGGATAACCGCCTAAGAGTGTTGTGTTTTAGCATCTAGTCGTTGTCATTTGCGGGACTATGCCCGTTTTCTGTTGTGATCGTCATCCTGGAATCAACTGAGTGCTTGATGTTGTTTCAATTTCCCTCACCTGGTTGGAATTGAGTCGAAGGGTGTGGTAGAAGAAGCAGGTTGTCAATCCTGTGAGAAACTCCGTCCAGGTGAGAGAGTCTACTAGGAAGTGGTTTTCTCTCAGAGAGAGTCCAACACCAGCTTCAGAGCTCTGAGAATTCATGATTCAGCCTGTTGCCAAGGCCCAGAGAGGGAGGTGAAGCACCGATGGACTGTGCTTGTGAAGGTGTATACTTCGAGGCAGAACATGCATGTGGGGAATGAGAGTCTGTTAGTAGTGGGCATAAGAAGGCATCCTGGGAAGAATCCTTCTAGTTATTTTGTGCAGTTTTCCCTGTAACCTCAGCCTAGACTAGGATTCCTTGCCTTGGGTGGAGCTTAGTCCCAGATCGGGAGTGACCTACTCCTGAGAGTGATGAGCAACATGGTCTAAGGATGGGAGGTTCATGGAAGGTCTGCACGTAGTTGGTGGAATTACCACGGTTTCAAAGATAAGTATCATCTTATGCTTAATATTATGTTTTGCATGCGTGTGATGCTTATATGTATCATGTATTTTGTTGTGCATATGAATTACTGTTAATGCCATGGATTATTTATGTTAGCGGTAATCTTGTGTTTACTCTTATTTAAATGTGTTTAATATGACTTAAATGCATGTTATTAATTAAGTATGAGAATGATGTTGTTCCGCACAGTAACGTTTGTCTGGTCAGTGGGATTATTGTCGGGGGTGTTACACAAGTTGATGAGATAGTTAGTGATAGTGAAAGAGACACATTGATAGTGACAGTGGCAGTAACAATGGCAGAGTTTGTGATAGTGACAGTTAGTCTACACTTATATTTCAGGGTGGAAGGATGAGGCAACGATAGGTGGTTATAGCAACCTTTCGGTTGAAGCTAGAGAACTCAGGGTGTTGTAGGCTCCTTCTGGTTGGAGCCAGAGAATTCAGGGAGTTGTAGCTTTCTTCATGGTACATGTTCAGAATAGGGGGTTGGAGCCTCCTTCCATTTGTAGTTGGAGAATCAGGAAGTTGGTGGTTCCAATGAATGTATTCTTTTGATATATAAGAAAACAAAATCGTGGTTTTCTCCCATTTATGTTTCCACGTAAATTACGGTGTATTAAGCATTTATTATGATGTGATTTTGTTTATGATTATATTGTTGATGATATATTGAATTCTAATGATAAACTATTGAATATTTCTACAAAATATATTGTGGTTAAAAGTACTAAAAATTTTCATCACTGATTCATCCCCCCTCTCAGTAATCCAACAATTGGTATCAGAGCAGGTCCTTCAAGAAGTAGTCTAACCACTGGAAGGAGATCATGTATTATGATAAGATTGGGGTAGCATAGTTTGATGGTGATATGATCCATATTTTATGAGCATCACGAAATGAATACAAATTATTAAAATATGCTTAACATAGAATAACAGAGATATAGTAAAATTGTTTTTCTATTCAATAAGGAAATAAGTTGAAACTGTAAAATGCAGCGGAAAACAAGCTTGTTGGAATGGTCGTGTCTTATCTATGAGAAGAGATGTGATGGCTACACTCATTCAAAATAAGATCATTACAATGAGGCTCTGAAGGCCTTTTTACAAGAGACTAAAATTTCAAAAACCCTAGACATAAAAAAATCTAACCCTAGGAAATGAAGCGCCAAAAGTCAAGTGGGCCCCATTTCGGTAAGTTAGTACATCAACTTCCTGGGGTCGTAACTTTTGCATACAATATCCGATTTAGGCGCACAATAGCCCATTGGAAAGGCCTATCCTAGGAATATGCATTTTTATGCTATTTGTCGAAGGGAATTTCGGACTGTGGCGAGCCCTAAAAACGTTGTTTAGGGCCTCAAAATGGCCCCGCAAGTCAAGAACCCAAAAACTAGGAAAAGCATCTTCCAAATTGGAAAACTACCAAAATGAATCAGTTGGAATAGGTGGGAGTCCACCAACATCCATATGGATCAATCATCCCCCCTTATAAAGAAATTATCTCCATTGCGTTGATTTTTCCCATCAGATGAGGAAATTTTTGTTGAGTTTGGCCCCGAGTGAGCTACTTGCCTTGGTGCAGGATCTTCCCTGCTTTGAAAACTTGATAAAGATGGATCCTTTGCTATCAGGTTCCCTTGATCCATGTGTCCACAATATTATCACTAGATTCATGTTGCATGTAGTCAGTGTTGATCTCTGTTGGTGTCAATTGCTCTTCTATCTTTGAGGTGTCCAATAATGGTGAGAAATATGGTTTAAGGAGAGCCACGTTGAAGAATGGGTGCAGGCCAAGGAAAGGTGGAATGTTGAGAGAAAAATAATTGTCACCCAAAGCCTTGGTGATGGTGTATGGCCCATACCGAAGTGGGAGAAACTTCCTATGGATCCCTGTAAGGTGTTCTTTCTGCAAGTGCAACCAAACTTTGTCTCCCACCTGAAACTTATGTGGCACCCAGTGTTGATCATGGAGTTGCTTGTACTTGGCATTGGACTTTTGTAAAATATCCTGAACCTATTGGAAGATGTGATGGATCCTCTCAATGAACCAAGTTTCTTTGTCAACTTCTGGTGGAGAAGGATATGAGTCAGTCGAGGTGTTCGCTAGGGGTAGTACAACATCCATAAGGCCCAATGGTTGGAATCCCAACCCCACCTGAAAGGGGATGTGGCGAGTTGAGCTATGCAGGGCTCAATTTTAGCTATTTTGGATATAGGAAAGACTCTCATCCCATGTGCGGGGGTTCTTGGAATTGTACATGCATAGGATATGTACGATCATCCGATTGACAACCTAAGTTTGCACATCCGTCTGGGGGTGCAAGCCAGTGGATTTGGTGAGATTGGTATCCAGCAATGACCATAGGCTTGACCATAATGGGCTGAGGAACCAACTATCCCGATATGAGACAATGGTTTTTGGGATCCCAAAGTGTACCCAGACATGTTCAAAGAAGAGTTTGGCAATGGCCTCTACAACGATGTTCTTCTTGTAGGCGACTAGAATCTCCATCTTGGAAAAGTGATCAACAACCACAAAAAAATAGTCATTTCCCCTCTTGGTGGATGAGAGGCCCGACATGTAGTCCATTGAGATGGATTCCCATGAATTTTCAAGAGTAATAAGAGGGGTGTACATGCCCTATTTCTTAGTGGTCGGTTTTGAAATAACGCAGGTGATGCAGGACCTGATATACTTGCCGACATCCTGTCGAAGTTTCAGCTAGTAGAAATGTGTTTTCAGCACTTCCACTATCGTTTCGATGCCAAAGTGTCTTTCCACCTGAATGTAGTGATCTTCCCAAATCATATTTGTGTGCTCACTTGATGGAACGCAGATATGGCCCAGATGACACAAAAACCTATCCTAAAGATGGAAATTAGTGACCACTAAGTTTTATCCCAGCATTTGGGAGGTGGTGGAGAAGTGAGGGTCCATCTCATAGAGGTGGGGCCATCCATAGGTCTCATGGCCGCAAGATTCTATCACCATGGTGAGTTTCGCGACTCGAGGTCGGTTGAGGCAATCAACAACCCGGTTGGTACTTCATGTTTTATACTTTATGTCGAGGTGGAACTGTTGTAAGTATGTGGACACCTTTTGATGGAGGTCATTCTGCAATTTTCCTTGGGTATACATGAACTGTAGTGGCTTGTGATCAGTGTGGATGATTTTCTCCTTCCCCATAATGTAATGTCTCCACTGGAGGCAAGATTTCACAATGGATTACATTTCTTTGTCGTAAGTAGGGTACTTACGGAAAACATTTGATAGTGTATCACTATGATACGCCACGAGTTGCCGTGTTGAGTGAGAACGACACTCACAACATAGTTTGAAGCATATGTCTTGATATCAAATGGTTGTTGCAGGTCCGGTAATGAAAGTACTAGGGATGAGCACAAATGATTCTTCAAGTCATCGAAGGATTATTTTTGGGACATGCCCCACACAAATTGTTTCTTACCACCACCCTTGATTACTTGGCTGAGGGCCAATGTGATATGAGAGAATCCCAACATGAATCTGCGATAGAAATTGGTGAGGCCCAGGAAGCTCTAAATATCAGTGAGTGTGGTTGGGGCTGGCCAATCATGGATGAACTAGATCTTGTCTGGATCCACATGCACACCATGTTGATCAATGATGTAGCCTAAGTAATGGACCTCGTCCATGCCGAAGGAGAATTTTTCCAAGTTCGCATATAGTTTATGATGTCGCAGGGTGTGCATGACCAGATGAATATGCTGCAAGTGTTCTGCCCAAGTATTTTTATAGATGAGGATGTCATCCAGATACACCAATACAAAATTATTGGTGAAAGGTCATAGGATATCATTCATCATCCTCATAAAAGTTGTTGGAGCATTTGTCAAACCAAAGGGCATGACCAACCATTCAAAAAGACCTTCTTTTGACTTGAAGGTGATCTTCCATACATTTGTATGTTCTATTGGGATCTGGGGTATCCAGACTTCAGATCAATTTTATTGAAGTATTTGTCCCCCATGAGTTTATCAAGGAGGTCATCGATTCGGGGAATCACGTACTGATTCTAGACTGTGATTTTATTCAGAGCCCAGTAATCAATGCAGAGTCACCAGTTCCTATCTTTCTTCTGCACCAGTACGATTGGGCTCCCACAAGGAAATGAGATGGGACGGATGTGCCCCTTGTGGAGTAGTTCTTGGATCTTCCTCTTGATCTCCTCATTTTTTAACAGAGAGTGACGGTAGACCGACCCATTGGGTAGTGGTGCACCTGGGGTCAGATCGATGGGATGCTTGACCTGGAAGTGCAGAGGTACCCCAGTAAGAGAGGAGAAGATATATGATTATTATTCCACAACCTTATCCACTTGCTTATGTTGTGTGGAGAGATTGGTCATGGAGGCCCAGGATGTGAATGTGATCTTTCGCTTACTCTGAGAGAAAATCACGAAGAAGACAAATTTCCCTATCTGAGAGATGAACTTCTTGCATTGCTTGGCAAAGATCAAGGAAATAGCACTAGGAAGGAATCCCTCGGGTATCCTGTACAATTTCATGTTCAAAGTAATAATAACACTACAAGGCCTAGACTCATCTACAACATGACATTTCCATAAACAAGGTTGGCCCAAAATAACATTACAAAATTTGAGAGGAGAAACATCACACAATACCTCGTCTTTGAAGGGCTTGATGTCGTACAACAATCAACATTGTTGGTTGATGTAGAGATATCTTCCTTGGAGGATCCATCCAATGGTGCAGGGTTGCGAGTATTCCATTGTTGGTAGGGCCAACTGCTTGACGACCTTTGCTCATATGAGTTTCTTCTAGCTACCGCTATCAATAATGAAGTGCAATGGGGTATCTTTTACCCACATCTCTGAATGGAAAAGGAACTCTCATTCTTCTAGCTCATTTGGTTCACCAAGATGGAGCTTAGTGGTAGAAATGATGGCACAGGGTTCCGCATCAATGATCTGTCTTCCCATTTCTAGTTCTGACTTAGAGTTAGAACCCACATATAATTCAGAGGATTTCACTTCGGCCACCGATGACTTCTTTGAGAGGTGCTCAACAGTGTTATGCCAAGGGCTCTTATGGAAGTCGCACCAGTTCCTGGTATCCTTCTTTGTATTTCTAGTGTCCTTCTTCGATTGCGGGTTGGACTGGTTGTCCTAATACTGTCCATCTTTTCTATGTCCTTTGTTCTATAGGTTGGGGCCTCCCTTTCTTGTTTTTTTCTGCGAGGGGTTCCTGGACCCAAATTGTCACGTATTTTGTTTGATCTTCTGATCGATTTTGACGGCATATCGATATTTCGCATCCAAGGACGAGATGTACAAAAATTCCATTTCGGTCTGGATGTATCTATGCAGAGCACCAGATGTCGCTATGAATATTTGATACCCGGCTTGGTGCGCAGGGTATGGAAGATATTTGTGAAATCTGGCATTGCTTGGTCTCTTTCTTGCCACAATGTGGTCCATTTGGTATATAAGTCTTCATAACTTTCGTCAGGGTAGTATTTTTCATTAATAGCATCCCTGAAGGGTTCCCAGGTGGCCACGACTATAAATAATGAGGGTTCCTCTATTTACTTTTTCTCACATAAAGTTTCCCACCAATATTTTACATGGGGAATGACTTTAAGGAGCGCAAAAGTAATTTTTTCTCTATTTGAAAAGTTATTGATAGACAAATACCCTTCTAGTAGATTCAACCACTTATCTACAACATTTTCATCTATATGAACTTCAAATATAGGAATATCGAAGTTGATTTGTACCTTGAAGGGGGCGGTGCCTCCACTCAAGGAAAATTCGTTTCTTATTGGTAGTCATTGAAGGATTTGTGTGAAACTATCCATCATCTCGTTCCTCTATTGCATGAGGGATTCCTCAATAATTTTTTTGAAAGGATCTCTTGTCCCATCATATTTCTTTTCTCGTGCCATGAGAGTTTGTTTGGGTGTGCGAGAACTTTTTTCCTCAAGAGAAACAAGATCAAGACCCAATTTTTTATACCTTGACCTCATTGGGGACATGCATTAAAACGACAAGGAGCAGACCATTATGATACCACTAATCCATATTTTATGAGAAGAACAAAATGAATATAGATTATTAAATTTTTCTTAACACAGGATAACATAGATACAATAAAATTGGTTTTCTATTCAATAAGGAAATAAGATGAAACTGTAAAATGCAGCGGAAAACAAGCTTGTTGGAATGGTGGAAGTTTATCTTTGAGAAGAGATGTGACGGTTGCGCTCATTCAAAAGAATATAATTACAATGAGGATCTGAAGGCATTTTTACAATAAAACGGAACATCAAAAACCCTATACATCCAAAAACCTAACCCTAGGAGATGAAGCGGCAAAAGTCATGTGGGCCCTATTTGTGTAAGTTAGTACATCAAATTCCTGAGGTTGTAACTTTTTCAAACGATCTTCGTTTTAGGTGCATGATAGCATGTTGAAAACCTTTATCCGAAGACTGTAGAAATCCCTAAAAACGATGTTTAGGGCCTCAAAACAACCCTGCAAGTCGGGGGCCTGAAATCTAGGAAAAAAAACTACCAAATAGGAAAACTGTCAAAATGAACCAGTTGGAGTAGGTGGGAGGCAATATACATCCATATGGATCATGATAACTATTCCTTCTGGAGAAGAAAGATGAAGACGTATATACAATAACAAGGATTCGATGTTTGGAGATCAGTAGTAGATGGATACAAAGCACCAACCACTCCCCTGATGAACAGAAATAGAAAGAAACTTGAAGAAAATGATTCAAGGGATATAAATGTTATCGATAATGGTTTGACTCTATCAATACATACCAAGATTATGCACTGTGATTTCAAAAAATAAATTTGGGACAAATTGAAGACTATCTACAAAGGAGATTAGAAAGTGAAGGAAGCTAAACTTTAGATTTTTGGATTCTAGCTCAAACAACAGAAGATGAATGAAGATGAAAACATAGTAGCCTACTTTCTACGAGTCGATGAAATAGAAAACAATATCAAAGGTTTGTGATATGAGACAAAGAAATAAGTCGTTGTTAAAAAGTCATTAAGATATCTACTAATGAGATTTGATTCAAAAATTTCATCTCTAGAAGAAAGAGTGGACCTAGCTACAATGACCATGGATGATTTTCATGGAATACTCACAACTTATGAGATGAGGATAGAGCAAGACAATCCATTCATGAAGGAAGCAACATTCAAGGAATATAATAAGATGAAGAAGAAAGATAAACAAAATCCAAAGTCAGATTGTAAATGCAGTGATGATTTAGAGGAAGATTAATAGATGGCCAACTTCATCGGAAGGATGAAAAGAGGAACCCAAAAATACAAAGGTATGCTTCCATTAAATGTTTTTAATTGTGATGGGGTTGGTAATTTTGATAATAAATTTTCCTATAGGAAAAATAAAGGTAATGAAGAAGGTGACTCTAGAAAGAAAAAAGAAAATCCAAAAGGGTAGAAGAAACAAAATGATTTTTTAAAGAAAAGTCTATGCACTAAGGAAGACAACTCCTTACCAGACGAAGATGAAGTCGGTGACAGTGATATAGAAAGGTTACTATTCATGGAAATAGAAGACTCTAATGAAGAAGGCTCTGAAGAAGAATGTGAAGAGGAAGAAGTCAATTACAAAGAAGATTTGATGTGTTCCAAAGAATCTCTAAAGAAGGAAAATAAGAAAAACAAGTCACTCCAGAAAGAACTAAAGAAGAAAGAAGAATCTCATAACTCCAAAGAAGTCGAGCAGACGATCAGAAAGATAAAAATACAGGTAGAAGAAGAAAATAATATTGAAGAAGCATTCAGAGGGAATTTAGGTGAAAATGACATGATCTTTGAAGGGTTAGAAGCAAAGATAGTCATTCTAAGAAAAGATCTCCAAAACAAGGATATGCAACAAAACAATACTAGGATATTGGATAATATCATTAATAGTCAAATATCTTATTATGATATATCTATATTAGGATAAAAACAGACACAGATAAATAAAGGTTCAAGCTTCAGAATGATAGATCAAGAAGAAGGAAAACAAAACTATGAAGAATCCATCAGAGGTCCTTACAAGAAAGAAGAAGACAAGAAGACTCAAGAGGAAGATTACAAAGACACTGCACCACCTAGAATATTCATAAGCTAGTATTAGTAGAAGTCAGTTATAGAAAGACCTCAAGAATAATAAGGATTCAGAAGAGCAACACCATTCATAATATCTTTCACTCCCAGGTATCATTTTTTTTTTCTTGTTTCATGTTATTCATATTATAATTTTTGGCACAAAGTTGTGAATTGTAGAACCAATACCAAGAACAGAAGCAACGATGAGGGATATACGAGAAATATTTATCCAATACAATCCCATGCAGCACATAGTAGAAGTTAGAACAGATTTGGATCATTGAGTGATGTGGTAGGATGATACAAGTGCAACAAATTTGGACATATTGCTAAATATTGCACACTCATTGTTCCTCTTAGAGAACCAAAGAAGAATATCAACAGTTCTAAGAAGGAACCACAAAAGATATAGCTAAGAAAACAAGATCAATACAACACTGAAAAATGAAACTTTTCTCTATAATATAAACATAAGAAACATGGATGGTATGTTGAAAATGGATGATAAAAGCATATGACAGATGATAAAGACAGATTTTTGACCTTGAATAAGGAAATAGATGGATCAGTTTTATTTTGAAATGACAACTCAACCATAATTATTGGAAAGAGCATAGTCAATATCGGAATTAAGGATGCTATGACATAAAATGTTCTATGGGTCTAAGACATTAAACACAATCTTAAGTGTAAGTCAAATTGTGATCAAAGACACTCAATTTTGTTTGACTCAAAGAAGTGTGAGGTAAGGAAAAAAGAATCAAGAAAGTTGGTGGCTAGAGTTGTAAGAACTCCAAGAAACATATATGTTCTAAGTTAAATAGGAAAGGAAAGATGTTTCTTAGGAAAGGACAATGAAATTTGGCTCTGGGAGAGAAGAATGGGGCACATAAATTTTCATAATCTTGTCGAAGTCAACAAAACAAAAGCAGTAAGAGAAATTCCCGAGATCTCAAAGCCAACAAACATTTTATGCACGCATTTTATACAGGGAAAACAGACCAAGACAAAGTTCAAGTCAAAGGAGTATTCCACAACAAAATCACTAGAGATTGTACATATTGATCTAGTTGGATGAACAAGAATGAAGGGATTGAAAGTTGAACAATATTTCATGCTACTAGTTGTGAATACACAAGAATGATTGTAGTTTGTTTTCTAAATAAGAAGTCAGAGGCATTTGAAAACTTCAATACATACAAAAAGATGTTTTAAACTAAGACAGAGTTGAAAATCAAGTGTTTGAGATTAGAAAATGGAGGAGAATTTACATCAAAGGAATTCATGGAATTCTACAGTGAGCATGGAATAAAGAGGCAATTCTCAGTAGCTAGGATACCTCATCAAAATGGAGTTGTCGAAAGGAATAAAAGAACAGTACAAAAAATGGCCAGAACCATGTTAATGGATTTCAAGTTAACATATATATTTTGGATACAAACAATACATACATCAGTTCACATCCAGAATAGAGGGATGCTAAAAAATAATAGTGATAAGACTCCATACGATATATGGAAAGGAATACCAACAAATGTGAAGCACTTCAAAGTATTCAGAAGAAAATGCTACATCAAAAGAGAAGATGGAAGAATTGGAAAATTTGATTCTCAAGTTCACAAAGGCATACTGGTTGGGTCCTCAAGAAAAAGGAAAGCATACAAATGCTTCAATATAAGACTCAACACAATAGTAGAAATCATCAATGTGACGATTGATGAGACAGATGGATGAAAGATAAAAGAAATTAGCAAAGATTTAGTGGAACATAATCATGAAGAAGATTTGAAAGAAGAATAACTATATGAGGAATCAGATGAAGAAGATGAGTAGCCAAAAGCAGAGAAATAATATAAGGATATTCAAGTACCTCAAAAGACACCCAATAGATGAGTGCAGAAAATCATCCATCGGAATGGATTATTGGGAATAAAGATGCAAGAGTTGAAATCAAAAGAAGAATCTGCTCACCAAAACAACAAAATCTAGCACTATTATCTACTATTGAGCTGAGCATTTTTGAAGAATCCAACAAAGATGAACATTGGATAAAAGTTATGGATGAAGAGTTAGATCAATTAGAGAAGAATGACACATGGGAAGTTGTTCCAAGATTGAAAAACAAGAACGTCATTGGTACAAAATGGGTTTTCATAAGCAAGTTGAACAAGGATGCACATGTTACCAGGAACAAATCAAGATTGGTATGTAAAGGATATGCTAATGTTGAAGTTATATATTTTGAAGAGACATTTTCCCCAGTTGTCAGAATGGAAGAAATCAAACTAATCCTATATTATGCATGTTCCAAAAATATTAAATTATATCATATGAATGTGAAATCAACATTCCTAAATGTAAATCTAGAGGAATAATTCTACGTTGAGCAACAACGAGGATTTCAGTTGCTAGAGAAGGAAAATTATGATTGTAGGTTGAAGAAGGCCTTTTATGGTCTCAAGCAGGCCTCAAGAGTGTGGTATTCAAGAATGGACATATGCCTATAAAAACAAGGGTTCAATAAGGGAAATGCATACAACAATCTCTACATAAAGGTAAGTCAAGATAGTATCATGATAATTGAAGTTTATGTTGATGATATTATCTTTAGAAGTGATGATGAAAGAATGAGTCGGAGAATTTCCAAAGACATGAAAAATGAATTCGAGATGTATTTTCTTGGAGATGTGTCTTTCTTTTGGGTCTCCAAATATGTCAGAGAAACAAAGGTATCTTTATCTCTCATACCAAGTATATCAGATAAATTTTGAAGAAGTTTGGAATGACATATTGCAAACGAGTCAGTACTCATATGGAGACTAGTTTTAAGTTAAGTAAGGTTGATGATTATAAGTATGTAGATCAAAGACAATATAGATCCATGATTGGTAGCTTACTCTATGTAAAGATTTCCAAAATATATGTGATGCAGGTAGTCGGACAGGTTGTAAGGTTTCAAGTAGAACCAAAGGAATCACATGTTATGGAAGTAAAACAGATACTGATATGCCTCAAAGTTACAAAAGATTTTGGATTATGGTATCCAAAAGGGAAGGATCTATCTCTTGTCTCCTACACAGATGTTGATTGGGAGGGTTTCATTCATGATAGAATAAGAACAAGTGGAGAATCTTTTCACTTGGGTGAGTATATGGTATCATGGTTAAGCAAGAAACAATCATCAATATCTTTGTCTACAACATAAGCATAATACATTGCAACAACAACATGTTGTCTTCAAGTACTTTGGATGAAGTAAAATTTGCAGGATATACAAGTAAAGTGTGATGAGCCCATTTCAATATTTTGTGACAATACCGGTGCCATCAATATATCTAGGAATCTAGTGATGCATTGTAATACGAAACACATTCCAATAAAGTATCACTTTCTATAGGAATAGGTTACAGAGAAGAACATCAAGCTATATTATGTTGGGAAAAAAGAGAAGATAGAAAATATCTTCACCAAACCTCTTGCAAAGGAAAATTTTGAGCATTTGTGACAAAAAATTAGAGTAGTTTCTGCCCCACATTGATCCACACGACATCAAACTTAAAATAACAGGGGGAGAGAAACAAAAGTCTTGAAGAGTTACATGAGGAAGAACCATCAAGAGAAAGGTTAGTAGATATAAAAGAATCCTATATATAGGGGGAGCATCCCCAAGAGAAGGATTACCCTTTTCCATTGATGTCAAAGGGGGAGAAATAGAGAAAGGCATGGAGACACAGATAGAGAAGCATGCATATAGAGAGACTGATGGTCATAGGGGGAGAAGGGGCATACATATTGTCATGCATAAGTGTTGCCATCAATTCCAAAAGGGGAGATTGAAAATATTTTGGTTTTCATTGATGTAAACCCTTGACGAAGCCCCGATGGTGTGGTTTTGGTACCCAAAGTTGATTGAGGAAGATGTATATGAATGATAGAGTAAATGTATGCAATAAAATCATATATGGATAGTACTCATCGTTTCATTTCCGATAATATGTCGAACACCACGTAGTTTCTCATGGTTATGGAGATATGAATTTATGAAATTGTAAGCCTAGTAGAAGTGGTCAAGAATCCCCTAGTTGTTTACAATTCTTTAATGAAAGGGTAAATTTATTGTAACAAGAAATCCCTAGAAGCCCTAGTTTAAGGAAAGTAGTTACCTAGCACAAGTATAAATATACCTCAAGGATTAATTCACAAGTACACTCACACACTTATTCATTGTTTATATTTCTTGTGATATAGTGAATTTGTTTCTAAGGTTGTGGCATCTTTTTATGAGGTAGAAAAGAAAGGTTGAAGGTGAAATTTTTGCAGTTGTAGAAAACCCTAGTTTCTTAGGTATACGTGGGTTTCATATAAGAAAGAGAGCATATGTACATGGGATATGGTGGAGAAAATATCATATATACATGTGAATTAGAAGATAAATTCGTGTATCTGTAAAAGGCTCATGACTAATTGAGTAAATCTTGGTACCATGTCCCTGAAGTCTGAAGGAATTCTATAGGTTAAGATCTCAGAGTTTCAAGTCAGTTACAAAGGTATTGGTATGTTTTTATACTTGATTTTATGGTTACTCTTCCTCGTGATATGATGTATGATGTTTGAGGCATACTTGGTATGGTTGGTATTTGGATATGGTATATCTTGGTTGCTTGGCTCAGTGAGGATCACTCTTCTATTTTTTTTAGCATATGACATGGTTCTTATAGTTCATATCATTGATTTGATTATACATGGTTGAGGCATATTCATGTTGTATGTTGGCATATGCATGAGGGACATCCATTGGTTCTTTGAGATACTTCAACGATGATATGATACATATATACATATGGTTGATGGTGTGGTATATGGTACATATGCTTTATTCTCTAGTTCATGATTCATTATTCATTATTGATGTATATTTGGTTCATAATTGATGCATGCAATAGTATGTATGTTGGCATACAATTGATGCATGGTATGGTACATGTGTTATTTGATTGATGAGAAGATACAGGTTGATGAGACAATGATAATGATAGAGTGACAGAGACAGTGGTAGTGACAGTGGAAATAACAGTGGAAGATTTTGTGATAGTGACAGTTTGTCTACACTTATATTTTAGGGTGGAAGGATGGGGCAAGGATAGGTGGTTGTAGCTACCTTTCAGTTGGAGCCAAAGAACTCAAGGGGTTGTAGCCTCCTTCTAGTTGGAGCCAGAGAATTTAGGGAGTTGTAGCTTTCTTTAGGTTACAAACTAAGAATAGGGGGTTGGATCCTCCTTCGAGTTGTAGCTAGAGAATTAGGAAGTTGGTGCTTCCAATGAATGTATTCTTTTGATATATAAGAAAAACATTATGTGGTTTTCTCCCATTTGGGTTTCCACGTAAATTTTGGTGTATTGTTTATCTATTGTGATGTGATATTTTTTATGATTATACTGCTAATTATATATTGAATTCTAATGATAAACTGTTGAATATTGTTGACGAATATACTGTGGTTAAAAGTACTAAAATTGCTCATTACTAATTAACCCCCCCTCTGAGTAATCCAACAACATTATGATATCACTACATAAGGATGAATAGGAACCTTATGATCCTATGGAGGATCAAGTATATAAATAGAATATGGAAGATACATCTTCTCATGTTCCTATTTTGGGGAAAGAGCCACCGCAATTATCCATTGAAGAACAAACGAATGAATAATAAGTTAATGAAGAGAGTCATCAAGCATTTGAAGAGCACATTGAGGAAGTACATCATGTTGAAGGTAAAGAACATGAATAAGATGATATTCATAATAACACTCCTCCTCCTGAAGATGAGGGTTTGGTAAGCTTTGTATCTTCTCAAAATTCTAAATTGGATTATATTTATTGTTATGATTCTTAGAAGAATGATACTGAAGAAAATCCCTCAAGTGATTATAGATTTGAGAATGTATTTTCTTATCCATTTAATGAATATAGGAGTAGTGAAGGATGTTTTTTTTTTTACATGCACCTTTAATAATTTAGTCATGATGTCTGTAGATATTATTAGAGTTTTTAGCAGATTCTATATATGACAATTTTTGTGAATAAATTGCAGGATTTA
The DNA here is from genome assembly GCA_009831015.1 of Picea engelmannii. NCBI lineage: Eukaryota > Viridiplantae > Streptophyta > Pinopsida > Pinales > Pinaceae > Picea > Picea engelmannii. The sequence continues at coordinate 176 of ML780259.1, read as the reverse complement.
AAACCTTTCGATAGCCTAATGTGTTAGAAAAAAATCATAATATTTTTATGATCACTTCAGGTCATATACATTTACCAATGATGAAAATTTTTGGCAACATGAAAAGTATATTTTTACATATTTATTTCAATCATCTAGGGATTATTTATTACATATTTATTGTGGAAATTTTCAGC
>ML780258.1:551130-589194 GCA_009831015.1 Picea engelmannii | reverse complement strand
TTAAAATGGTAAATCATCACTCTGTTGTATCGCCCTTCACAAGTTACATAAACCATTATGGCTTTTAATAACTGCTGCCATTTATCTTCAAGGAAAGACACGAGAATGCCTTTCTTCCATATCAAACCCCTGTGTTCTAGTTTCAAATAAGACCTGAATTCAACATTCTTAGTGACAGTAGTTTTAAACCATTTTTCTCGAGTCATGGGAAGCTCTGTCACTTCAACTATGAGGGCTTCATCTATCTCGAATTCATCCCGACCTATGATTGCTTTCTTTCCATCGAAATTGAGGGTAAAGGCCTCTGCCACTTGCTGATGAGAACTCTGTAATTTTTGGCAAAAATTATAACACCCTACATCTCTGAACATTTGACATGCCTCCGGGTGTGATTCCAGGTAACTGATGTCGTCGAACTCTTTCCTCAGGGTTGATGCTCCTTTCTTCATTTGCCACAATGTTTCCACACACCTGTGATCAAAGGAATGAATTTCGAGGGAGAGTTACACAACATAGAATTAGGGAGAGTCGGCTCGGCTGTGACAGAAATGAGAGAACTGAGGCAAGCTTTAGAATGTGGCACTGATTACAAGGGATGTGGTAGAACGATTGGTGATTTGCTGCAGTCATGGTCGATAACTGTAATGATGGAGGGTACGCAAGCATATGGCTTGATGATACAACGATCTGAAAAGATTCGATTATATCATACAGAGATCAACTTTCGTTCATGAACGGTTCGTTCTCCTGTCTTTTTGGCAGCTTATTGCAATTATAAAACTTCAAACTCGACGGTTGAAATGTGTGAAAGGACATGGTGACTCTTTCCCTGCTTCTGCGATTTCGGTGGCTAAAATAGCCTTGAATTCCTTTGTTTAAGCTACCAAAAGCTAAGGCTTTCGGTGGCTAATGAACAATCGAAATGTTCGCATAAGCCACCGAAACATGAGATTTGAATTAGATCAAATAAAAACTAAACAAAAATTTATTTAAACTTTATTACATGAGTAAAGCTTTGAGAAATGAGCTTTAATTTTTTTTTTAAAAGTACCTTTTTTTAAAAGACATCCTATCACCTAAAATGAAAAATCTCAATTGATTTATTTGAGGAGATAACAAGTTGGTCCCCATACATCTGTATGCACAAGCTCTAACCTTTTAGCCTTCTTTTCTTTTCCAACTCTGAGAAATTTGACTCTTTTATGTTTCCCATAAACACAATGCTCACATAAATCAAAATCAATTTATTTAATATCTAGAAACAAATTCCTTTTGTGAAGTATTTGCATGCCCTTCTCACTTATGTGTCCAAGCCTATGATGCCAAAGTGTTGTATCCACTCCTGTAGAAGCTAAAGAGATAGAAGAATTAGTATTATGAGTACATAAATACAATGTACCTACCTTCTCTCCTTTTGTTATCACCAATGATCCTTTGGTGACCTTCCATGCTGTATCTGTAAATATAGATATACAACCTTCACTTGTCAATTGCCCTGTTGAAATTATATTTTTCCTTAGATTTGGAACATGTCTTACCTCTTTCAAAAACCATTGGTTTCCATTCTTTTTCTTTATTTGTACCTTACCCATTCCAACAATTTTGTATGGTGCATCATCACCCAAATGAACCTATCCAAAATCACGTTGAACATAATCTAGAAAATGTTTCCTATGGGGTGTGACATGAAATAAAGCCCCATAATCTACTACCGAAGACTCATAAATATTATCTACAAAAAGAATCAAAACATCTTGTAACACATCACCTGTTACATTTGCTTCTTGATTTTTCTCCTGTTGTCCATCTCTTTGCTTGTTTGGAGCTCTGCAGTCTTTCTTTAGATGTCCTTTCTTCCCACAATTCCACTCTATCTTTCCCATTATGGATTTGGATCTTCCCTTCCTAGAATTCCCACGGTTCCCTGAGCCCTTTCCTCTATCCTTTTGTCTTCCCTTGTTCTCCACTGTCAACGCATTACCTGATGTCTCACCCGTGCTTTTTCATCGCATTTCCTTGCTAACGATAACATCAAAAACATCATCAAACTTTAGAGTATTTGAACCAGAGATAGAGTTACTTACATCTATTATCAAGCCATTCCATATTTATGGAAATGAGGACAGGATTCAAATAGCCCTCACCTCATCATCAAAGTACACTTTTACAGAACTTAGCTGATTATTAACCGTATGAAATTCATTTAAATGATCTGCAACAGACCCACCTTCTGAAATCTTTGTTGGCACTAGGCCGAAGTAGAAAGAAGGATGACCGTGGGAAAGAAAACATGCAGAAACTGAAGTAATAGCTGGAGGAAGAACAACATGCACACATGCAAGAAAGCGTGCATAGGGAAAGTGACAGCTAGAGGAAGAACAACACGGGCGCATGGGAGGAATACCTAATGTCGGTAGGGTTAGGGTTTTGATAATACGATTATAAATGGCTTAAGATATTGATATGTATAAATATAGATACACAAGTATCATAGAAGGGGTTAGTTCATTCACTTTTGTGTTAGTTCAGCTTTTGTAATATTCCATCATAATATGTACGAGTGGATGTGTTACGTAATACTGTTATCAACCAATTTTGTAAGTTGTTGAGCTAAGAATGAAGGTGAGAAGGAAGATCTAAGGATTAGATCGTAGGCTGTGGAGCCTGGCGCGATCTAGTTCGCCTCATACAGATCTTACCAGTCTGAGGAGAATTGTAAGTGCAAGGCGTTGGAGATGCAGAATGACCATAATAAAAGAGCCGAGAGCCAAATCTTTATGGATGTAGCTCAAGAAGGGGTGAACCACTGTAATATCTCTGTAATGTGATGAATGCATGTATATCTTTGTTTGGTTTCAACCGTTAATTGTTATACTTAATGAATGAGTTAATGCATTGTTTTGGAATACAATTGTGTTGTTTGGCAATTAAACTGCTAGATATAAATACGCACCTGTGAATAAAAGTAGATTGTAGTGACAATTCGTAATACATGGATCTGAATAATAAAACCCTATCTCATACTCAATCCTAGGCTGTAAACACTTGAGTCTTACAACCACCCATTTAAAGCTATCTCGGGTGAGACTGTGCAGTGCCTTCTGTGCACTGTGTTGCCTTCTGGTTTACCAGGAGGGCCGATAGTTTTATAGGCTTTGTTGGAAACCCAAAAGACATAAACCCTGGGTCAATAACTCAGACGGTAAAGGAAAGAAACAACCAACAAATGGTTATGTTGCTGTGTTAATAGGAACAAGAGAGGACTGAGTAGATGATATAGATTGAACGAGAAAATAACAAGTGAAACAAGAAGAGCAATGAGCCATTAGAAGGGAATGTTGAGACCATGGAACCCCACGAAATAAGAAATCGAAGGCTGGTTGAGAACCAAAGAGCTAGAGTTTGCACAGAAAGACAACAAAAAACCTAGGATCACACCTCAGAAATATCTGGACAAATACGTGTTTACCGATTTACACGAAGTCTTTTTCTGTGATTTTCCGCATCTACTATAGGAGTGGATACTAAGTTTGAAAGATAACCACGCGATGAATAAGATTCGACAGCTAGATTGGACTTCGATACAGATTGAGCAGTTACAGCAGGTGAACAATAAATTCACCTGCACAATAGACTTTTGGCTTGACAGTATTGTGGCAGGCTTTATCACAGAATTTGCAGTTGACAGAATGAAGACATATAGCGCAACATAACAAGAATTGCTACGTGGACCTTGAGGAAGGTACATTCAATCCTTGTATACTTCTATTAATATACTGCTATATGACAAAGGTGCAATGACAATGGAATCAAATAGTTAAACTTCCCTGCATGCATGGGGAAAGGGGGGAAACACTGACAAAGAGATGATAAATGGAAATAGGAAAGGATAAAGGCAAGAAGGAGGAGGAACCCTTTTACTCGATCATGATGGATGACGACCAGCTCAAGTGGACCTTGGTGTCATAAGGAACGACGCGTAGTGGAGTACCCTACCAATATAAGGTGAATACCAAGAAGAGAGTCATAGCTGCGAGGGAAGGCTTGGCGATCGATGAAAAAGAGGTAGAGGATCTTCGGGCTGTGGAGCAGATTGAGGAAATCTTGTGCGCAACATATGAGAGGAAAATGAGAGGTCCTAGAACGTTAGGAGAAGGTAGCCATCCTATCCATATTAATGTCAGTGTGGAACCTATAAACCCATGTGCGACTAATACACCAAATAGAAAACCATCGTTTAGACAATCGAAGTTCGAAGGAAGCCCGACAACAGGAAGTACATCTACACAAGGAGAAACAACTGGAGGAGCCATTTCATGCAACACTAGTCAAGTATCTACACTGCGGGGAGGAGGTAGTAGTTCGATATTCAGAATGGCAGGACATGATCCCACTATTAGATTACCAGAATTTTGAGGAGAAGCAACATAAGACCCTTAGAAGCATTTTTTCATTTGTGCAAAGATCTGGGAAGCAAAGCAGATCACTGACGAAGATACCAAAATCGCACAACTACGGATTACGCTAAGAGACCTCGCACTAGACTGGTACATGAGTCTAGACACAAAAAGTGCCCCTGGGATGGCAAGGACACTGGCCGACATTAAGAAGCTATTGATTAATGAGTTCCAGAAGCCAAGCTCAAAGGATCAGTACATGAACTAGATGATCGAGATAAGACAGAAACCGGGAGAGTCTGTATGGGAGATTGATCAGAGATTCAAGCGACTATAGAGAAAACTAAAATACCTTATGATCGAGATGCAACATCGGCACTTGTTTGTCAACTCACTACTCCCACACTTAAAATATCCCTTACGACAACATAAATTTCAGACAGAGGCAGAGGCTCTGTAGGTAGCCCTGTAACTGGAAGAGAACCAATACCAGTCGACGGACCCAACTGTTGAAGAAATGAAGGAGGATTTTAAGAACTTAACGTTTCATCTGAACCAAAATAAGAACAAGGACAAACGAGAAGTCGTTTGGTGCACTGCATGCAGGACAGAAGGACACCACAAGAACGAATGCCTAATATTCACACAGTATATGGCAACATGTATGCCAAATACGCTACCACAGGGAGGATTATAGTGTGAAATATGTAAGAAACCAGGTCATGACCCTTATCACTGCATGATGATGCAAAAATACCAGACATTTCCAAAGAATTCATATTGTACCTTTTGTAAGTCAGTGGGCCACGACGACAAAGATTGCAGAACTATGGAGCTGATGCGGGAAAGAACATCATATGCATACAGGGTACATGATGAAATGATTAATGGGCAAGCAACGCCACAGTTCAATCAAGCCCCAGCTTCATACAATACTGTGCAACAACCATACAATAACGTGCAGTCATAGTATAACCCGACACAACTGCAGTACAATACCGCGCAGTACAATCATCCACCACAGTATAATGCTCCGAGAGGCGACCAAGGAGGAGGACAAGCTAGAGGAGGTTTCAAACACGGTAGAGGACCAGTCACATGCCACAATTGTCAGAAACCGGGACATTATGCGTGGGAATGTCCACTTCCACCAACAACCTGTATGTATTGTCGCACATCGAATCATGATACAGAGGAATGTTTGACACTACTAGTAAAGATTCAGGAAAAGAGGAACCAGAACAATAAGAATGTTTAGTGGATTTTATCCGAAGCTAGGGATGACGGATGAAACATCAATATAGTCACTCGTGGAGGAACGAAAATAGGAAGTGACGTAGTTCGACATGAACCAACACAAAACCAATGGGTAAAGAAGAACACTGAACCAAGAAAGCAGTTCGACACGCCGAAAGAAAAGGAGACTTTTAAGGAAGCCATACAAGAATTTTAAAAGGAGGACACAATGTCGACTTCAACTGCACAACCATTCAAGGAAGCCCCAGAATATGAGATGCCACCATCATTGGATCATACCAATGGAATGTAGCCCAAGGGACAAGTAAGTACAATCAAAGGCTTTTTGCAATCATGCGTGAAAGTATTAAGTGATCCTTCATTTGTGAAAATATTGCAAAACATACTAGAGAAATGTAGTAGCGAGATGGAAGAAAAACTAGAACAAAAAATTGTCAATCACCTACACACCAGAAGAAAAACAAGTAGGGAATTTAGACTAAATGCTAACATTGGGGATTTCAACATGGGAGACATTATACTATACCTAGGATCTGAAGTCAATGTGCTACCAAAGAAGACATGGCAATGTATGGGAGATCCAACACTGGGATACTCAAATGTCCAATTAAAACTAGCAAACTAGCATAGAGTCCTACCAATAGCTAGACTGAAAGGAGTGACAATAGATCTTGATGGAGTGCACACTAAAGCAGACTTTGAAGTCATTGAAATAGTGGACAACACAACACCTTACCTGCCACTTCTTTGTCTGGATTGGGCATTTGACAACCAAACCATAATAAATTTGAAAACCAGGAAAAAGACATTTGAATATGGAGAATACAGGGTCATAGCACCACTAGATCCATTGGAAGGGGAGAGGTTTGTAGAACCCACTTTCCTGGACTTAGAGGAGATCGACCAGTTGTATAGAACAACTGTGCGCAATGAAAATTATGTAAACCCAACTGCAGACGGGGTACTCAGTTGGTGGAGCATTATTTCATGTGCAACAGATTCAAACACCGGGTTAGAAAACTGACAACAAAGACTACACGAAGTATCCACCCGAAGATGTGAAAGAATAGACCGCGTAGTAAGATGGGTAGGCACAGAAATAAGAGAACCACCCAGTTTCCACGGACTAAATGATTTGGAAACATTCTTGACACAATACGAAGACGAAGTATTAGAAAACTAGCTACTGTTAGCACTTGACTTAGCACTTAAGGCCACACCTGCAAGATGGTGGGGCGCACATAAAGAGACCATTACAGACTGGTATCAATGTAAGCGACTACTGCACATAAGGTTTGGTGGAGAACATGAATACAACAAACAACCAAAATACCAAGGACAAGAGGCACCAACAGAACACTTGGCGAAGTGCAAAACGCTGTGGAAAATGACACCACCAAAGGAATGGCCTCATCACTTCATACATACTTTAGAGGGCATACCAGTGAACTGGTACATAGACCAAGAATTGCACAAAGGAACTACAACATGGAGCACATTGCAACAAAACTTCACAATCACTTTCTCATTCGAGCATGAGAACCCCAACATAGACTCAACTCTCAAACGAATAAGAGGAGTAATATTCATCAAAGAACCGGAAATAGAATTTATCACAGAAGAGAAACAACGGAATAAACAGACAGTCAAGCAACTACTGCCATGTTATCATGTACAAGAGGAATCAACAGATGAAGATCCCCCATGCGACATTTAGATCGAAGAAGTAGAAGACGAAAGAGATGTGGAAGGACCACCCATAGAATCAGAAGTCATTGTCGCGCCAATCAAGGTAAAGAAAGTTAACATCAGGATAGTTGAGCAGCCCAAAATGGCCAGCATTGGAGACTACTGGGATGAGCAAACAATAGAAAACATTACAAAATTGTTGCACGAATATAGTGACCTTTTTCCCACAACATTTACAGAGATACAGGGTATAACCGGAGAACTGGGAGAGATGAAGATACCACTCAGATCTGAAGCGAGACCTATTAGACAATGACCCTACAGACTGAACCCCATATATAAATAGAAAGTTAAAGATGAGATCGATCGGATGCTCGAAGCCGACATCATTGAACCAGTTGAGGAATCATAATTGTTAAGCCCAATGGTAGTACAAGACAAGAAACAAGGAAGAGGGATCAGGATATGCGTCAACTTGAGAAAGTTGAATGATGCATGCCTACACAAACCATTCCCTACACCGTTCATGGATGAAGTGTTAGAGAATTGCGTTGGTTCTTGTCGAACTGCATCATTTCCTATTTTTCGTTCCTCCACGAGTGATGATATTGATGTTTTGTCCATCATCCCTTACTTCGACTGAAATCCACTGGACATTCTGATTGTTCCGATTCCTCTTCTCCTGAATCTTTACTAGTAGTGTCAGACATTCCTCTGTATCGTGGTTCGATGCGCGACAATACATACAAGTTGTTGGCGGAAGTGGACATTCCCGTGCATAATGTCCTGGTTGCTGACAATTGTGACATGTGACTAGTCCTCTACCACGTTTGAAACCTCCTCTAGATCGTCCTCCTCCTTGGTAGCCTGCTCGGTCACCTCTCAACGTGTTATACTGTGGTGCCTAATTATACTGCGCGGTATTGTACTGGGGTTGTGCTAGGTTATACTGTAGCTGCACGTTATTGTAGGGTTGTTGCGCAGTATTGTACTGGTATTGCACAGTGTTGTATTGGTATTGCACAGTGTTGTATGGAGTTGGGGCTTGATTGAAATGTGGTGTTGTTGGCCTAGTTATCATTTCGGCTTGTACCCTCTATACATCTGATGTTCTCTCTCGCATCAACTCCATAGTTCTGCAATCTTTGTCGTCGTGCCCCATTGACTTACAAAAGGTGCAATATAAATTCTTTGGAACTGTCTGGTATTTCTACATCATCGTGTAGTGATAGGGGTCGTGACCTAGTTTCTTTCATATTTCGCACCATAATCCTCCCTGTGGTAGAGGATTTGGCACGCCTGTTGTCATATACTGTGCGAATGTTGGGCATTCGTTCTTGTGGTGTCCTTTCATCCTGCATGCGGTGCACTAAACATATTCTTGTTTGTCCCTGTTCTTATTCTGATTCAACTGAAATGTTAGATTCTTTAAATACTCCTTCAATTCCTCAATAGTTGGGTCTGTCTGTTGGTACTGGTTCTCTTCCAGTTGCAAGGTTGCCTGTAGAGCCTCTGCCTATGTCTGAAATTTCTGTTTTCGTAAGGGATATTTTAAGTGTGGGAGTAGTGAGTTGACAAACATGTGTCAATGCTGCATCTCGGTCATAAGGTATTTTAGTTTTCCCTTTAGTCGATTGAATCTCTGGTCAATCTCCCATACAGACTCTCCTGGTTTCTGTCTTATATGGATCATCTCGTTCATGTACTGATCCTTTGAGCTCGGCTTCTGGAACTCATTAATCAATAGCTTCTTAATGTCTGCCAGTGTCCTTGTCGTCCCAGGAGAACTGTTTGTGTCTAGACTCATGTACTAGTCTAGTGGGTGGTGTTTTAGAGTAATCGCTAGCTGTGCGAGTTTCGTGCCTTCATTAGTGATTTGTTTTGCTTCCCACATCTTTTCACAAATGAACAAATGCTTCTTCGGGTATTCTGTTGCTTCTCCTTGAAATTCTGGTAATCTGATAGTGGGATCGTGTCTTGCCATTCTGAATACTGAACTACTACCTCCTCTGCGCGGTGTAGATACTTGACTAGTACCGCGTGAACTGGCTCCTCCAGTTGTTTCTCCTAGGGTAGATGCACTTCTTGCTGTTGGGCTTCCTCCAAACTTTGGTTGTCTAAATGATGGTGTTCTCTTTGTTGTATTAGTCGCACATGGGTTTATGGGTTCCACACTAACATTAATATGGATAGGATGGTTGCCTTCTCCTCCCATTCTTGGACCTCTCGTCTTCCTCTCATATGTTGTACGCAGAATTTCCTCAATCTGGTCCACAACCCGAAGATCCTCTACCTCTTTCTCATCGCTCTCCAAGCCTTCCCTCGTGGCTACGACTCTCTTCTTGGTATTCACCTTATATTGGTAGGGTACTCCACTACACGTTATTCTTGATGAGGAAAAAGATCCACTTGAGTTGGTCGTCATCCATCATGATCTGTAATGGCTCTACATTAATTTAAGCAACCATTAAAATTACAACACTACTGTAAAATTTAAAAATTACTTAATCTAGCACATTCAATCTAATATTTCAAGTAATAAAATTTAATAACAAATTTAATTCAAAACGATTCATAACTCTAACCTAAACCTGATGTTGCCGCTTGCTTCCTTAGCTTGAACCTGATGCTTCTCTTTAGGACACCACCCCAAAACCAACCTCCCTGCCGACTAGTAGCGCCTAGCCCTAGGATATCAACAGATATCCTAGCCCTCCGAGCCCAAAACCTCCAGCAAATTCCTCGGTGCACTGTAATTTCCAGTCAAAGTTTCACTCTGGTAATTCTCCACTCTTCCCAAATTCATCCCAACTCCCGTAACATCATCCCCTTCTCCACTCCTTCCCCCCCCCTTATTCCTCCTTCACCGCCTCCCCTACATTAACTCCCGCCTAACTCTTTATTACACCTTATCCCCCCGCCATTAATACCCTTATCCATTCATTCATTACTTATCCTAACGTATTGGATACGTTATCCCTTGTGGGATACGTAACCCAATTTAAACATTATATTTCATTATCCACCCCTTATTTAATACTTAATTAATTAATTAATAATCAAATTAATCATTAACCATATTGATTAAAGAGTTAATTATACTTAAATTAATCATAATCAAGAATAACTAATTAATAACAAAAAATTAGTTAAGGTTATTTAATAACTAATTATAGTTTAGCTAATTTTTAGGATTATTTATTAAATTAATCATCTTAATAATTAAGGGTCGTTACATGATCGGGTCCAAGGGTTCCTCCTCCTTCTTTCCTTTATTCTTTCCTCCTTCTAGTTATCCTCTTTTTGTCAGTGTTTCCCCCCTTCCCCCATGCACGTAGGGAAGTTTAACTATCCAATTCCATTGTCATTACACCTTTTTCATATAGCAGTATCTTAATAGAAGTATACAGGGATTGAATGTACCTTCCTTGAGGTCCACGTAGGAATTCTTGTTCTTCTACGTTGTATGACTTCGTTGTGTCAACTGCAAATTCGGTGATGAAACTTGCCACAATATTGTCAAGCCAAAAGTCTATTGCGCGGGTGAATTTGTTGTTCACCTGCTGTAACTGTTCAATCTGTACTGGAGTCCAATCGAGCTGTTGAATCCAGTTAGTCACATGGCTATCCTTCAACCTTAGTATCCACTCCTGTAGTAGATGCGAAAAATCACTGAAAAATACTTCGTTTAAATCAATAAACACGTATTTGTCCAAATATTTCCGAGGTGTTATCCTAGCGTTTCTATTGTCTTTCTGTGCAAACTCTAGCTCTTTGGTTCTCAACCAACCTTCAATTTCTGCTTTTGTGGGGTTCCAAGGTCTCAACATTCCCTTCTAATGGCTCATTTCTCTTCTTGTTTCTCTCATTCTTTTCTCGTTCAATCTATCTCATCTACTCAGTCCTCTCTTGTCCCTGATAACACAACAATGGAACCATTTGTTGATTGTTGCTTTCCTTTACCATCTGAGTTATTGACCCAAGGTTCATGTCTTTCGGGTTTCCAACAAAGCCTCTAAAACTATCGTCCCTCCTGGTAAACCAGAAGGCAACACAGTGCATAGAAGGCACTGTGCAGTCTCACCCGAGATAGATTTAAATGGGTGGCTGTAAGATTCAGGTGTTTACAGCCCAAGATTGAGTATGAGATAGGGGTTTATTATCCAGATCCATGTATTATGAATTGTGACTGCAATCTACTATTACTCACAGGTGCGTATTTATCTCTAGCAGTTTAATTTCTGAACAACACAATCGTATTCCATAACAATGCATTAACTCATTCATTAAGCATAACAATTAACGATTGAAAGAAAACAAAGGTATAGATGCATTCATCACATTACACAGATATTACTGTGGTTCACCCCCTCCTGGGCTACGTCCACAAAGATTTGGCTCTTGGCTCTTTTATTATGGTAGTTCTGCATCTCCAGCGCTGAGTGCTTACAATTCCCTCTGATGGGTAAGATCTGTATGAGGCGAACTAGATTGCACCAGGCTCCACAACCTGCGATCTAATCCTCAGATCTTCCTTCTTTCCTCTATTCTTAGCTCAACAAATTACAAAATTGGTCCATAACCATATTACATAACACATCAAATAATACATAGCTATGATAGAACATTACAAAAGATGAACTAATACAAAAGTGAATCAACCTCTCTATGATACATGTGTATCTCTATTTATATATATCGGGCTCTTCAACCATTTACAATGTATTACCAAAATCCTAACCCTACCGACGTTAGTTCTTCCTCCCATGCATACGTGTTGTTCTTCCTCCAGCTGTCGTTTTCCTTGTGCACGCTTTCTTGCATGCACGCTTGTTGTGTTACCTTCCATGCTTTCTTTCCCATGATCATCCTTCTTTCCACTTCGTCCTGGTGCCAACACAACTCCATATGCAGGAGGAAGGTCAACCACCACAATATTAAAAACTGTAATAATATGAGGGGCAATAGTGATCCAGGCGTAAAAATATTTAATTTCAACATAGGTTGGCACCTGTCTAGAATCTATCGCGTAAATTCTTTCACCTGTCTCATAGTATCTAGTGCAACTCATACCCAACGCCTCCATTACTACCAATGGCATGATATTATTTTGTGCACCACTATCACCTAGACAATTATGGAGTGCAACATCATGGTTTTCTATCGAAATATAGAAGAGTGGGACTTTGCCTCTCAACTTGATTGTTGATGTGCTTTGACTATTTTTTGGGCTTGCGGAAATTGCTTGAATTCTTCTCGCCGACTCGTCTAACAACTTCAAAATATTTTCCCTTTGTTGAGGAATCTTTACGATCTCTTTCAAAGGTAGAGTAATCCTCAACTTACTCAGATTATCAATAACATTATATTTCATTTGGGGGGGATTGATAATTGATATTGTAGCTTCGCTTCAGTGTTACTTATCACCTTTTTGTTACTCTCCTTCTCGTTCTCCTTTTCTTTATTTTTTTCTTTGTATTTTTCAGAATTATCTTTAACTTTGGACTTATTTACAAATGCCCGTGTTTTGGAAACGTTCTCTTGCGAGTCAGGATCATCTTTGCCTTCTTTAAATATATACATGGACGTCTCACATCCGTTTGTCTGTACAGGTTCAAAAATTTCTTTCGATAAATAATCATTTTCTTCTTCAACTATTTTTTCAATATATGGTTCATCAAGAACCATTGCATTTCGAATTGGTTGTCTAGGGACCCTCTGTCTTTGCTGATTATCAACATTTTCAAACCTCAATCTTTTCTCTTGAGGAGGGCTCCTTCTTTGTTCTTAGACCGACATCCTTGGATTGGGTATATAATTATCGTTCCTTTTCAATATGGTTATTTCATTTTTCATTTGTCTAATTTTTCTATTCATCTGTTCAATCTTGATCCTTTGCTTAGTTTCTTGGGCTGCAACAGAGTCTGTTTTCACGTCCGATATAGTTCCCTTGAAAAATCCTCCACCAGTGGCATGATTTTGGCTTGGTCGCAACCTTTTCTCTTCATTTCTTTCGAACTAGAGGCTCCTTGATCATCAATATTTAGATTACCCATCTTCCTTTGTACTTTTCCAAGGATAATATCAGGGTCAATGCTCATTTCAATCATGATTTCCTCCATTTTTGTGGCTTTAGTCTCGCTTCCTTAAGGGTATCCATTTGGGAGGTACTAATGGTGAACTTTACATTTGGTGGCATGGAATTTTTATAACATCCAAGTATCACTGGATCATTTTTCTTTTATCTTTAGGAATATTGTTCAAAGATTTATTGAATCTAAGATTGAAATCTCGTATTCTCTCATTCTTCTTTAGACAAATATGAGTGAAACTAGTGAGAAGAGTATGATATGCAAGCAGAGGAGTGAACATAGTCAGGAACATGGTTTCAATATCATCGAATGAGCCAATTGATCTGGTGGGCAATGTTGTATACCATTCATATGCTTGACTCGATAAGGTTTGGAGAAACAACCTTACCATTACATCATCATATTCCACAAGATTAAAATAACAAGCATGCAGGAACAAATCAACATGTCTTTTAGCTTCAATTGTTTCATCTCCCTAAAATTCTTTCAAAGTACCTTTAGGAAGGATTGGGAGCTCATGTTGTTTGTCTCACAGGTCAAGAGGCAAATATCTTATTCTTCTAGGGTTTCTGTACCTTCACCTTTCTTCACGTCTTCTTTCCTCCGATATTTCTTCATGTGGTTCTTCACGTCTTTCTTCATGCGGTTCTTCACGCATTCCTTCATTTATTTTTTCCATGTCCAAAAGCTTCTCCTTTTCACCAAAAATATGTTCTTCACTTTCTGAAGTATGTAACTGCTTACTTCTGCTTCTAGTGATTGGTCCTTTATATTTATCCAACTTCAACTCTGACCTTGTTCTTGTGCTCTTCAAGATCGTCCCTCATTTATTTGGTCTTGTATTTCGTCTCTCCTTTGTCTCCGAAGAATTTCTCTTTCTTCTTCTTGAACTAGTGTTTTCCAAGACCTTTCTAATTCCTCTCTTGTTTCAACAATTGTTATTGCAATAATATATAACTGATGAAGAACACTTCGTTGATTATTTAATCCAATTTTTAATTGGGTTGGTTAACCTAAGACAAAGTCATGTAATTCTATGATACATAACCAAATCCAAATCTTTCAGTTGGTCCCTTGTATGGTCACCAAAAATGTTGACGCTTGAATCCATCAGGACCAAAACGGTAACCTCACAAGGATATGAATCCTCCCACATTTTTATAGAGCTGGTACTCCTCTTTGACTTCTGGTATTCTTTAATAACTTTATATCTAGAAATAATATAGGACCTTAAGATGGTCCAATCTTTATGCTCAAAGAAAGATAAAAATGTTGAAGGTAAAAGTTTTATTTAAGAGAATTCCTGAGAAAGGACCAGGAACCTCACATCGCACACTGCAGAAAATAAACACAATTTCCTCACATCCATCATAGTGAAAATAAAGATTTTTGGTCACACATAAAAATAAAAGAAGATGGTCCAGGCGCATAAGAGAACTTTTATAGAGTAAATAGTTTCATAACTTAAAATAACACTATGATGAATCAATTTCAAATACTTTATACTCAGTTCTCATAGTTAAAAAATTCAGTCAAAATTGATCCCAACTTAGTTCTCTTGGGATTTCTCAAAAATAATAAAGTCTGTTACAATGCTTTTGAAATTTAAAGGCCTTTGTCCAAAGGATTGGGATTGGAGCTCTTGCGGACCATAAAGAAAACATATACAAGAAGGTAGAACATAGAGAGAAGAAGGTGGGTGGATGTCGAACAACAGGATCTCGAAAGAAGACAAAGAGAAAATTATCAGGATTCGATTAAACTTTTCTATTGAAAGAAGAAGAACAACTTGATGGAAACTAATAAAGAAAGAAGAATGTGATAAGTATGGACTTACTATGATGGTATCTCTCCCCTTATCTTCTTGCTACTACTTCATTTATATTCTTGCTGGTTGCGGTTGGATTACCGGTCATAACTTCGTCTGCTGGAATCTTAGAAATATTGGTGATTGAAGTATACAACCATTCTTGAATAGAGTCCCTTAATGGAACAATGATCACTTCTTGTTTTATCTTAATATTAAATAGCTCCCTTTCAATATCCCTAAGATCAACAGACACATTTTCAATGTCTTCATTCTTATTTGTATATTCGACAAGCCAATTGTCAATGTCATCATGTGTGAATTCCATCATATTGTTGAACTTTCCAGTCGATGTCCTTTTTAGTCCTTCAATATGCTCTTCAAAATCCTGTCAAGTCAAGAGCATGGAGTTTGAAAGATACTTAGGGTCTGGGACTTCAATGGTAGTTCTAACAATGTCGAAATCAAGGATTTTTAAATATGTTTTGGTTTTCCTCCTCGATAATTCAGTCAATTGGGCTATTAGACATTTTAATACATTAATTCGTTCTATCCAACAAGATTTCAATTGTTTGATGCGGCTCAGAGAAGGTACATTTTCTTGTTTTCTCATTTGCTTTGTCATTGTCGAAACTCTAGTTGTGAACATGACAACTCCATTAGTATATAACCCTTCATCATTCTTTCAGTCTGAATTTACATATTCCTTGGTTTTTTGAATTCTTAAACCAAGAGAAGTGAAACTATTTGCCATATCCCATAGTTCTACAATTAATGACATTCTCTTCTTAATATTTTGTTCAACAAAATATCGGGTGGCCGTGATTAAACTGAAATTTTCTTTGACCCTCGAACTTGATTCTGGGTTTTCTTGAATACACTTTCTAGGACGAATCATGGCAATGTGAGAATCCAAAATAGGTGGAGGCATGAGGGTTGCCTCCATTTCTTTAATTCTTTCTTTGAATTGGGCATTCCCTTATTCCATATGTGTGATTGAAACATCGAGGGCGTCTCCTGTAACTCTATGACTGGATGATAATTTTGAATGTAACATATCCCATGTGTCAATGGTGGTTCGTAGCTTACCACTCTTATTTTTATGGTTCTTTCAAAAAATAATTTTTTAGACTCCTTCTCTAATGATGCATTTTGTGCAACAAATGTCTCCTCATTAGAAAATGTTTCATCATGGATCATGAGTGCAGAGACATGATGTACATTCCCTCGAGCTGATACTTCAGCATCTAGAAAAATAATGTTTTCAATATCCACATCTAGGTCCATGTTATCCAATAATAAGTCATCCTCTTGAGAATGTGTCTTATACCCTTCCTGCTGTGAACTGCTTATTTTTCTTTTGACCTTCAATTTGTGGGGATTCTCTAGGATCCATTTAGGAGGGTTACTATCTTCATCATCCCAGTAATTAGTGTTCTTGATTTTTCTTGCATGGGATGTTCCTAGTTGTGGATTTGTCTATGGCAAGACACAACTTCTAGAGACAACTGGTGATTGGGCGCTTTTTTCATTCAAGGGTCTACCTATTTATTTATGATGCTCTGTTTTGCTTATGAAAATTTCTATGTATTTTGAATTTATGTCAGCTTCTTGGTCACTAGGATGATGACTGTCATTTTCTTCTTCTTTTCTAATGGCTGATTTTAAAAATGCAAGGCCAAGCCCAACTGAAAGCAAGTGATTATAAAAGGGGTTGTCTAGGACGAAATCCTTGATTTCTTCTGCAAATTGCAGGTCAGAGTTCTCGAAATAAGCAACATATTCATCGATTTTGGAAATTCCTCGGAGAAGAATTTCGCCAACTTTCCATGGAAGAGGTATGAACTGCTTTTTCCTTTTCTCAGGCAATGTGTGGAACTCGAACTTATATTGCCGAGCTATTTCAATGCCAAATAGTTTGTCAGATATATAATAGGGAAGGTTCGGCTATGGTAATTTAAGCAATTCTCTAAATACCTCCAATACCCGCATCAGATTCTCCAATACCTCGCATAAACACAAAGAAACAACGCTCTTGGATGCTAATGACAGAACAGGTAAAGGATGCAGCAACAACAATTTTATATTTTACAAATAATCACATCAAGATAAATCCCTCTGCAAAGATTTGTAGATAACTGCTTATTTAACAAAGAAGATTAACCTTCTGTTCATTAAATTAAAACCGAGTAATTGCTGTAAGTAAAATGAGAGACATCAAATATGGACATAATTTAAATCGCATCACATCAACCTGTAACAAATTTTGATATCTAAAGTAGTCAATAATTTGATTACAAATTGAAATGCACAAAAAATTGAACAAAAGTATGATAAATTGAAGCTAAAGCCGTACAAAAAATCCACTTTTATTCGAGTCTGTGTAATCATCAGTCCATCGTCTCTGTTCTCCAAGCAGTGATGGATTCTTTACAAAAAATAATAGATATATAAAGGCCACAGGATGAAACATTCCTTGTGGAAATCATCAAAACTGTTTGCAAAAAATATGGGAACAATCTCCCAAATTCCTATTTCTAACTAAGACTAACAACCTAATCCAAAACTGTGTAAAAAGAAACATGTTCAAAGATGCCACTATCTATCCAATTCCTTTGAAATTCGTGTGTACCTGTAGATACACAAAAATACATGCTGTTCAAATTGTGTTCATTTGTAAAATCAACAGAAATTCAAATTTTATGACTAGCTACAAAATCTCACGATTCTGTAGCTAGTTATTATTTACAAACAAAATCGTATTGAATCAATTCAATCATAATAGAAATATATGTGATTTATCAAACAAATCCTCTATACTAATTCAAAGCAAACAAAATCGTTTTGAAATCACTTTTGA
This sequence comes from Picea engelmannii, assembly GCA_009831015.1. NCBI lineage: Eukaryota > Viridiplantae > Streptophyta > Pinopsida > Pinales > Pinaceae > Picea > Picea engelmannii. Next base: position 571,092 of record ML780258.1, on the reverse strand, counting down.
AACACCATACCTTGGTTTCAGGGATACGATTTGATCAAGCTATTTTTGAGTTAACAATGGTAGTGGCCGCCTCTACATTTTTGAACACGACAAAGCCTGTGGTCTTTTGCCTTTTATCATTAGCTTGCAGTCTGTCATTTTCCTTGGTTAACATATTTACTTGGTCTTCCAAGGACTTGATTCGGGGTTGAAGCAGAGGAACATCTTTATAATATCGGTCGAGCCATGAGTTGCATTCATTGCACTATGGTTGATCAGGCCATGTCATTACAGGTGGAGAATCTCCTAATTTACCAGCAGTTCCACTATCGAGCTTGATCCTGGGGAAGTTGGGGTCATCTCTAAGGCACGGTGGGAGGTTTGATATGTAGTCATAGGGCTTGACAGAACAAAGGCTGTGTGAGTATGGATACTCCTCGGTCAGAAATCGCTCGATTTTAGAATCCGAATCTTCACTCAATAGAATTGGTTTCTGATCTGTGTTTCATTTAGGTTTATTGCGAGTGCATCTTGATACCCAACGCACAGCCCTCTTACCCTTGCAATTAACATCACTATTACCCTTACCCTTTTTCTTTGTAGACCTCTTGATAGGCTTAGCACTGTATTTTAGGCATGAGTCAGGCAGGGTGTTGGGTAGGTTATCGTTTGGGAAGGTCGAGGGTTCAACAATGGGTAAGAGTGTAGGAGGGGGCACGACAGGCCCGACAAGGGTTTCAGTGACCACGGTTTTGTCCACTTGACCAATTTCATGACTGACAAAGCCATTCCTCAACAAGAAAGCTTCCCAACAGTCTCCACTCAACCTCAAATGATGGACTATAACAATTTTAATTAAACAGTGGTGGAAGAGGTTGGAGTCGACCTTCTCCTTCTTGAATCGTTTAGCCATTTTATACAAACTGCGAAGGAGGAAATGTGGCATATTCAAGGGAAAATATATGAAACTCATAAGAAACCATAGGTGGTATAGGAAAACTAAACCGTATCTACCTTCGCATGTAACGAATTTCTTAATAATGGCCAACAAATCATGCCACCTAGACTTAAGAGTTGCGACTGGCATACCTTTGTCACAACTGTTGATTTTCCTTGAGGTAAACAGGAGCGACCATGGCACTTCATCAACCTTCGAATTCTTAAACCATTTTTTCCCTTCGGCAGGTAGACCAGTGGCTGAGCTGAGGAATTCCTCATTCAATTCGAGTTGGATGTCCCCAACTTTGGCTCTGGATCCGTCGAATGTGAGGGCAAATTGCTGAGCAACTGCGAGGTTGAAACCCACGAATTTTTCAATGAAAACTAACTAGCCATTCCTCTCCAGGTCCTCTTGGGCATTATCAAATAACAACAATGTTTGGACGCCGTTGGGTTCAATGCGCACTACAGGATCCATAGCAGATAGCACACGGTCAGCAGGGTAATCAATGAGGGGGTTTGACAGGGTAAACACAGAATCATTTTCCCGTAGGTTTTCCCAAAACAAGCAGAGGCAGCCCAAAATGCAAGGTAGACATTAATGCTTATGTGTGCGAGGGTGGTGTAGTAATTTAGGACCATGCAAAACTATCATGTCAGCTGTACAATCGACGGTGCCTTGGTAAAGAGTTTCATAGATTTCACAATGGTGTATATGAAAAACATTGTAAACAACATGTCAAACGAATAACCATTGAAAACCATGACATACATAACCGACACTTTCGAATGTTAATAAACAACAACATTTGTATGATTTAAAAGAAACACCAATATGTTGCATATTGCACCCACGATTTGAACCCAAAATGTGTCCTATAAAACCATTGCACCAAGGAATTAATCAAAGACACCAAAATATCATTGCATCACGAACTTATAAATCGAAACCATATTAACAAAAGTCAAATGAAAAGTGAGTAAAGGTTTGGTGTTTTGATAAATGCATGACCATTAGTGAGTTGGAGGTAAAAGAGTTATGGCCACATAAACAAAAGGATTTATAGCAATCTAAAAGATCATTCTAATCCCATCATCATTACTTCCAATTCTAGTTTTTCACACTTACAGTCGTGAAAATGAAAACGAGAAGCAGATATGCGAAAGCAAAGATAATAGTTTCATTTTCTCTTATTCAGAAATGCGACGAGTATTGAGGGTTCAAAACCCTTGTGTAGGCAGCTTGTAAGGAAAAGATAAAATTGCAAAATGGTTGCCAACAATTAGGCAAGTAGGAGAGGGATCTTTTGGGCTATGGAGTCAACCCCTGAAAATGAATGGTAGGTAGAAATTCCTAGAGGAACAAAGGCTAAATAAGGTGTTGAACTTTCAATTTTGAGTTTGATTATGTAGGGTGGAAGAGAAAAAGAAACACATAATAGAATCAGAGCACCATGAAAGATGAATTATGACCTAGTTAAGAAGATAAACATAGTTTAAATCACTTAAGTCTAGAGCACCATTAGATGAATTCTAGACCTTTTAATTATCCAATTCAAATAGAAGAAAATGAAGATGAAAGTAAGGAAACAATAAGTACATACAAGGATAATAATACAGACTTCAAATCACCACCATTATAATCTTTTTCATAAAAAGTTCAGGACTTCTGCATTTGTATTTCTTTCAGATTCATAAAAAATTAAAGAAAAAATTACAATGAGGATGAAAATATATATACTTCTGCCAATTCCCCCCCCCTTTGAAAATTCAAAGTTCTCAAATATATAGATAAATATCATATTCTAGCCTAAGGAGGTCAAAATCAATATTTTTCAAAAATAGAGAGTTGTTACAATAGCTTAGGAAAGAATATTTGCCAAAAATCTGTTCATATCCTATTATTTTGGCTTTGATTTTTAACCAACTAAAAATGTGCCAACTGAAGATAAAATCATGGGATATGATAGGAGAGTATCCAAGCTTCAATATCTATATCAACTTTGGATCCACCTTGCTGATTTGGAGGACCATCAAGTCAAATTTCAAATATTCTAGAACTCTGTCAGCAAATCTGGCTTGGAAAAATTCTGGAAAACAAGCCTCAAAGATAATTTCATATCTTCCAAATAATAAAACCTGTGTAAAAACTAAGAGAGTTTTTCATTATTGGGTCCATTCTTGACAAAAACCTCTTTTTATTTTCAAAAATTCTTCTCCATCTCCTCAGAATCTGCACCCAAATATGATGACTAAAACATGAAAACATTAAATGCTCAAATCTAGAAAAATGGACCGTAAAGATTCATTCAAATCTCTTAAAATATGACACCTGTGTAAAAAATGAGAGAGATTTTTGTTACTAATCTCATACTTGAAATAAACCTGTCTGGGTTTTTCCTAACTCCTCTCTAGTTTCTCAGGAAATGATCTTGAAGTGGACTGCAAAACTATCATTTGCGTAGGAAATTAGAGATAATGCCATGCAAGTGCTACCTACAACGTTTGTGTAGCACACTTTCTTTTTCTTGAAAACCGTGCAAATTCAGGTGGCATCAACTTGATGAAGACCTTTTCTTTCCTAAAAAACTGTAAACCCATCACCTCCCTCTATTCTTACCAATCATGTGTACTTACTGTCCTTGAGTAGCGAGAGCTTGCTACACAAGTGTTGTGTATGACACTTTCTTAGACAAAACTGCAATTGTTCTTAGGAGGTGGATTTATTTTGTCATACTTCTCTGAATCAGAGGTACATGGAGTGAAAACAATATTTCTTATAACATATCTTGAACATGATAACATTTTCCCTCTTTTAATCACCATTGGAATTGTAGCTTTGTAACATCCAAAATCTTGTAATGACTGTTTTCCCAAAAAGAAAAAATTGTGAGGTTTCTTCATTCAAATCTTTGCTACTTCTTATTTTCCTGTGTTTTCATGGCTCTGTGGATATTTCTACAAGATGAACTCGAAACTATCACAGGCAAAGAGGTCTTCAAAAGTCAACAGACAACGCAACAAATCAACAGGCTGGGGTTTACTTGAATTAACACAAAAGCTTTCACTGTATGAGAGACAAGCTATTGGGAAAGTATAATAGCATGGATAAAACAAGCTTTAATGGTTTTTACACATTAAATAATTGAATATGGGATGTGTAGAAAAGAATGCAATATAAAGTTTGTGTAGCGAGGGAAACTTTCACAGGATTTGCGTAGCGAACAACAGAGCTTGCGTAGCAGAAGATTCTTGGAGCTTGCTCGAGAGGAAAAGACTAATCCGCAAGTTGAGGATGCATGCAAATGGATAAAAGGTGGTGAAGAGGCATGCATGAATTGAGAGGGAGAGGTTTTGAGAGGGAACGTACCTGTTTGAGGTGATAAGACCTTTCAAATCATTTAAGTGACTTGCACAAAATGCATAGTTTTTGAGTTTCCAAGGTACAAATGACATGAGGACCATCACCAATTTTACTGACTTAATCAAACATGATTATGTTTACTAATATAATTTGACAAGACCTTCCCTCCTAGACTTATTACTCGATTTTGACATAGCATATCCCACTTTATGAAGTCATTTTAAACTCAAAACCAAGGACCTTCACAAAGTCTTTCATGATGATAAACATCCTATGGACCTTTAACTCAGACTTATGACTTGACTCTCATTTGACATGCACCTTATCTTTTATTTGATCAATAACCTAAGGTTTCTTGAATCATCCCATGAATCAACACATACACACACATTGTGACTCAATTAGGAATGCCTTGGTCTTCCAAAGACCAAGGCATGACTTTGCAAATATTTTGACAAACCTATAACCTTAACTTATGAAAACCATGGTGCTAACAACATTAACTCAAAACAACTATTACTAGCCTCGGTAACAACATTATTAATTAACAACCACCTTAACAAAAAATTTAGTAGTTGGATTCGTAGGGAAATAATAAATGTGACATCGAACAATGTGAAGGGATGGGTAATGACGGAGCATTGGGGTTGGTGACTCATATGAAAAGGCAGATATGCAAGTCCGAAAGTCCGAAAGTATGGAATGGATAAGTATAAAAAATTATCAGGTGAACAATGGAGAGAGTGGAAGTGTATCACGTAGGTCTGAAAGTCCGAGACAAAAAATAATTCAAAGTGTTGAGCAGACTTATACATAAATGAATGGACGAGAATGGAATTACGACAATCCATGAGCCCAAAGATCCGCGACCATGAAAATGGTTAAGTATAGTAACCAAGAAAGGGAAAAATAAGGGATACAAAGAAAATGGGAAAAGGGAAAATATAGAAGGGGGGAAGAAAAGCGTATTAAAAGAGGTGGGAAAATAGAATAAGGGAGGGGGGAAAAGAAAAGCACGAAAGGGGTTTAACAACTGTTAAGTTGCAAGGATGCAAAAAAAATTAAAATCTATGTTAGAAATGGATATCTGCTATAACCTTTTGGTAAAAGAATAATAAAAGAATGGTAAACGAATACAAATAAACAATTATATTAATTAAAAAAAAACTTTGAAAATAATTTTAAAAATAAATCTAATATTATTTTTAAAAATAAAATAACCATATAAAAACAATTAATTTTTAAAATAAAAACAAAAACAAAAACAAATATTAAAATAATTATAAAGAACAATATAAAAGAAATATTAAAAAAGAGGCAAAAGTTTCAAAACCTCAAAGAGAAAGGTTTATAAAACATTTATTTTGGAAGTCTTGTGGGTTAGCTTGACTGGATGAGTGTTGTGGTTATAATGGAAGAGGTCTTGGGGTCAAGTCCTTGACGAGCTATATTGTTGAGATTGTTGGGCCTCACTTGATATCCCCACTGGGTTAGGCCTTGTAATCATGGTCGACAATTTACCCCCTTTACCATCCATAGATCATGGGGAAGTACTCAAAAGATTTTCCAAAAGGGTTTGCTTCGAAAAAAAAATACAATTATTTCTGAAAGTTTGGGGGAGGCAGAATCACCCCACACAAAACTTCCCAAAATTCATGTAATGTGTCAAAATAAATGTTTGGTTAGCTTGAGTGGATGAGTGTTGTGGTTATAATGCAAGAGGTCTTGGGGTCAAGTCCTTGACGAGCTATATTGTTGAGATTGTTGGGCCTCACTTGATATCCCCACTGGGTTAGGCCTTGTAATCATGGTCGACAATTTACCCCCTTTACCATCCATAGATCATGGGGAAGTACTCAAAAGATTTTCCACAAGGGTTTGCTTCGAAAAAAAAATACAATTATTTCTGAAAGTTTGGGAGAGGCARAATCACCCCACACGAAACTTCCCAAAATTCATGTAATGTGTCAAAATAAATGTTTTATAAACCTTTTTTTTTATAACTCTTTTAAATTTTTGTTTTTTAATATTTTTATTTTATAAAGTTTTTTTAAAGTATTTTTAAATTTTGATTTTTTCATTTTATAATATTTTTGTTTTATAAGATTTATTTTATTTTCTTTTTTAATTTTTAATTTTGATTTAATATTTGTTTTTTTGTTTTGTTGGTTTTGTTTTATATTGCTTTATAGTATGCTTTTCTAATAATTTTTGTTTTATTAAATTGTTTGTATTTTTATATTTTTAATATCTGTTTATTTAATTTTTTAATACTTGTTTTTTTTAATTTTTTAATATGGTTATTTTATTTTAAAAATTAATGACGGATCTATGTTTTTTTAATGATTTTCCATGTATTTTATTTTTATTTTTTTTAAATGTATTTTTTTATTTTGTTAAGATTTTTCACTTTTTAATAATTTTTTGTTTCATTTTTTTTTAAACAAAAAAGGAACTACTAATATCTCTTAAGAATATACAAAAATTTATAAGCGAGATTCTGTGGGATCTGCCAAAAAGGAAAGCAAACTTTTCTCCATAATTCAAGATTATCTATGTATGTCTTGAGCTTTCGGGCCATGACTTCATCATCATTTGGATAGGGCATACTATTCATAATCATAAAAATAACAAAAACAATATTCAAATTGGGGCTATGACAACCTAGACCCCAAATCTTAACTAACAAATAAAAAAAGTAAGATTGATATGACATTCAGTGATTGGTAGGGATATGAGGGAAACCCGGGCTCGAGTCTTGATGACGTTTGATAGTCTAAACTACTCCCTTCTTTCGTTCCTCGATATGGCATGAGGTCGACTCTTATTGCTCTTCTACCAGAAGAATGGGTTGCTCCCTGGTCCCTTCCATGCTCCGTTTGTTCTTCAGATGGGATTGTTTTTCTTTTTGGCCTCCTAGATCCCTTTAATGAAATATGATGGCGAATTGGGCCTTGCAGAAGAGCTCAAATTTTGCTTCTAGGACTCACATTGCATGGTGAGTAGCCACATTTTCTAGCTATTATTGAGCTACCACTTCAGATACCATGGATTTGGTGAGCTAGTAGACTTTCGTGAGGCGAATGTACTTGGTCTCTTTGGTTCTTGTTTGACCTAGGTCAAGAACCCACTCCTTGGCTTCCGAGAGAATATCCTCATCTTGAATTTCCATCCTTTTCTTATAGACCTCCTCTTGAATGTTCGACATCACCCTTTTCTTGATTGGAGAGTAGAGGCGGTGGAAACGATTGTTGGCTTCCCCTGCTGCTTTTGCTGCCCTAGTTTGTGACCTTAGTTTACTAGGAGAAGGCCAACTCCCCTGCCCTCGAGTTTGATTATGGCGGCCTCCGGTGCTGGTCGACTCCATATTTTCCCTTGAGTTCTTTCCATGGCCAAGATCCATCCTTCTTAGCCTCACCATAAGTCGCTTTCTCTGCCACCCACTCTGAAGTTACTACTGACTCAAAGTCTCTCTCCTATGGATGTTTTGCTCCCTATCTCGGTTGATCTTCACCAGAAATATGCAACAACCCACAGTGAAAGAGAGCCCTTGGGTCATCACTATTCTTTCTTCCACACAATAACGCTGAATTCTTAGAGAAACCTTAGGTGAGCTAGAGCCAATTGGGTTTACCTTAGCTTTAATGTTGTGATTTCCCCTTGGTTGCCTTTGTTGATTAATAGTGTCGAGATTCTACCTTGGGATTCAACCTAACCTTTGTTTTCTGCCATGCTTAATGACCTGGATCTCTCTCCCACGAGTCCCATAATGGACTCGCCTGAACATAATACCGGTTGTACTAGGGAGGTATGCCTTGAGCATCATCCCATCTCCTTCCCTCATGTTATCAACCACTAGTTCATCTCATCATACATTCATTACTTGAAATGGCACCCTACCTAATAACTATCGTCCTTTCCCTTTACTTCCATCTTTCGCATTCACCAAATATGAGGTTTATCGGCTTGTGTCCAAGTCAAGGGACGTTGTCATTTAGTGTGTCAAGTGGAGAAGTGGCCACCCCTCATCAAGGTCGCTTGCTTCCACTATTGTCACCCCATCTGAGGGTTTAATTTAACATGTTAAAAACAATCATATTTTTTTATCTTCTTTGAGGTTTTTCCCTTGTTTTTGTTTTTTTCGTTTTTATTTAATTATTTTTCTTTTTATAATTTGTTTGAAATAATGTTAGAATTTTAGGTCATGTTTCTAAAATGTTATAATTTTATGCTTGAAAAAAAAGTGCTACTAATAGCACCTCTTTTTGATTCTGCAAATGGTCTTAAGATTTTAGTTCCAAAGGTACTAGTTGTCAAGGCCATGATTTCAAAAAACTTGCAATTTTGTCCCTAGAGAAAAAAGGGGGTTGATACTAGGAGCACCACTTTTCGATTCAGGGGTCAATTTTGAGGTTTTGGTTGCAATGGAATTAATTGTTGAGTCTAGAGGTTTCAAATATGTTGTAGTTTTGACCTCAAAAATAAAAAATGGTGTTGTTGTTAACACCATTTTCCAATTCTGGGGTTGATTTTAAGGTTTTTGTCAACAACATTTTGATGTTGTTAATGCCATGGTTGCAAAAGGTGTTAATTTTAACCTTGAAAAAAATGGTGCTACCAATAGCACCACTTTTTGAAATGAGGGTAAAAATAGCCCCTAAATGCAACCTTTAAAAAAATGAGAACTTTGAAGGGTTCTTGTCAAGTTGGTAACTATGTTATTTTTGGTTGGTTTAAAGAGAAAGCAATTTATCTAAGCTTACAGAGGATAGATTCTGATTAAACACCTTTGAGTTCTGTAGAAAATTTGGTTGTGATTTGAGTGTGGAGAAGAAGGTATTGTTGGTATTTGTAGCCACGTGTCTAAGTTGCAAGAGTGTGTTTCGGTGGTAGACGATGATCATGGTCGTCCCATCGAGGAAACCCACTTAGTTGAACCCTTTGAATCAAAAGTATCTAGCCTGTAAGTATTTAAACAACACATCTTCGAATCCAATGGATAGTGCAACATATATTTCCATGAATGGTCTTGTCCCTCTTGGTTCCATTGTCAATGAGGTAGCTAGTATGTCTTTCTTTGTTGAAGACATAGAACCTCTTCCTTAGTGGTATCTTCCTAAGTTAAAACCCTTTAATGTGTATAAATTAAAGTGATTATTTATTCAAGACTTAACTCGTTTCCATATTTAAAAAAATGTTGTCTCCATGGATAGATACTCACTTAGACAATCACTTCCTATCTTTGATGAAAAAGGTTGAACTAGAAAAAGATAATAATGTTGGATACAAATTCCTACACCTTGGATTTATACAACTAGGAATTAGCCCTCTCTTCGATCGTGGAATGAATGCCTCTGTCTTAACATGTCTCATGGAATCCATGCATACTAAAATTTTGATGCTTTAATTAGAGCCATTCAAGAACCTCTCCATGATGGTAATGTATATTTATTTGTATATCCCAATTTTTCTTTATCCCTTTTAGATCCAAATATTTTAGATGTTTTCACTCTTTGCCTCTATACTTTTGGCCTTTCCAGGAAGCACAAAAGTGAACACCTTGCTTTGAATTATAAGGTAGTATTTAGAGTCACAAATACTCTTAAATTATATTGTAGTGCATGGAAGGATGAAAGGAGAAAGTGTAGTAATGCAATCTAATTATTAGAATCATGCTATTACTGCCTCTACATTCTCTTGGTAAGAATTGGAATTTCCCAGAAAATGGACTGTAAATACTTCCCCTGTTTTTTCAAAAATAAAAAGATGTGCTCGAGCAAATACAAGAATCTAGAAAATTGACAAATGTTGGTCTAGTATCTGTTTCATAAATAGTGCACCTTCTACCTCAAAGTATGAAAAATTAGATTGTTTGCATGATGAAGTTATTTTTGAAAAGGACAACACTAAATGTTAGAGGTGTAAAGGTGTTGTAAGAAATCCATCTAACCATGTTGTTATGATGGTATTAGAAAAAAAACTCTCCTACGGAGATTGAGCATCATGAACATCCTAGTCCATAAGGAGAAACATCTTATACTGAAGGAAGAATTCCTCTTCTTTGAGATTTTGTTAAGTGGTTCGAAGATGGTAAAATCAAATGTCTTGCTAAATATATAGTTGCTTACAAAGGAGAATATGACATTAACAACTCCATCTAGTGACATCATTCATAGAATATTGCATCAAATGTCTTTCCAATAATCTTAATGATGTTGCTAAAGAAGTTCATTTTGTACCAACAATGTTTTGATCATCTAAGATATATGTCTACCGTAGAGTTTGTAATGAAAGGAATAGAAATGGATATTGGTAAGCTTATAGATTGAGTGTGCAATATACAAGATGAATAATAATATGTGGAACATAAATATTTAGCAAGAAGTAATGGAACAACAAGATTATAGCTAGAACAATACCAAAATAACACCAGAAAGAGCACCTTTATTAAAGATAGCAATGCTCACTTGCGTCTTCGAGGGGGAAACCTCCAAAAGAGTAGAGCTCTGTTACATTAATATCCAATACAAAAATATCTAATACCTCCTACTCTTATTTATACTATTTCTACCTTCTAAGGAAACTTCTAGAGGAAGATCTTTCTAGAAGAAGAAGCTTCTATTAGGTCTTCTTACATTGACTTATTCTGCTTTATTTATTAGGCCTTATTAACTAATGTTGTACTTTATTACATAGAAAACATATCCTACTAACTAATGACCCACAAAGAGGATTTAGGATCATATCCTAACATGCCCTCCCCCTTCAAAAGCAGCCTTGTCCTCAAGGCTGAAGGTGCAGAAACTGCTGGAGTATGGCCGCTAGTTCCCAAGTCACATCCTCTGGTGATGTGTCCTTCCACTTGATCAACACTTCCTTTATAGTTTTGCCACTCAACCGACATTCAAGGGAATTGAGGATTGCTTCTAGTTGGAGCCAAAGGGAGCCTTCTTCATCTAATTTGGGAAGGATGGTTTGGACCCTGCAATTCTGTCTGACCACTTACTTTAGACATGAAGCATGGAACACCAAATGAATTTTGGAAGTAGATGGAAGGGACAATTTGTAGGCCATTGAACCAATACACTTGATGATTTGGTAGAGACCATAAAACTTGGGTGCTAGCTTTTGATGTCCCTAGGCTTTGAGAGATGTTTTTTTGTAATATTGGAGCCTGAGAAGCACCTGATCACTTTCCTGAAAAACCCTTTTTGAACGATGTTGGTCCGCCTATTGCTTCATGCAATTTTGGGCCATGTGGAGGTTATCCTTTAGAGATTCTAGGGTGGTTGTTGGACCTTGCAACAATGTATCAATAGATTGGACCTTTGATGTGCCTGGAAGATAGGTAGTGACTGTAGGTGAGCATTGGCCATACACTTCTTCATATGGGGTCATTTTAGTGGTCGTATGATTGGAAGTATTGTACTGCCATTCTGCCAAGGGGAGCCATTGCACCCACTAGTGTTGTTTGTCGAAAGCAAAACAACGCAAGTAGGTTTCCAAACATTTGTTGACTACTTCCGTTTGACCGTTAGATTGGGGGTGATAGGTTGTGCTCATGTTTTGTTCGGTGCCCTACAATTTAAATAACTCTTTTCAAAATGTGCCGGTGAAAGTTGGGTCACAATAAGATACAATAGAGGTGGGAATGCCATGTAACTTGAAAATATGATCAAGGAAAACCTGTGCTACTAGTGCCGGTGTGAAAGGGTGGGGTAAAGCAAAAAAATGAGCATACTTGGAGAGGTGATCAACCACCACCATGATGATGGACTTGTTCCCAACTTTAGGAAGGCCCACTATAAATTCCATGGAGATGTTTATCCACATAGAAGCTAGAATGAGTAGGGGTTGTAGGTATCCTAGAGACTTGATAGTTTCATCTTTATTATGTTGGCACACCTCACATTCGGTGACAAAGTGAAGGATACCCTTCTTCATGCCTACCCACAAAAAAGAATTATGGGCATGAGCATAGGTCTTTTGGAAGCTTGAATGACCTGCAATAGTTGGTGAGTGCAACTCATTTAAGAGTCACGACTTGAGTGCTGGAGAGAGAAATAGAACTAGGTGATCCTTATATCTGAGAATATTGTCCTGCCAAGTGTATCCGATGGGAGGATTAGGGTCCTCCTGAAGGTGATGAATTAACTGAGAGTGATTCAAATGAGTTAGCCAATCTTGGCGTACTTATTCAATGCAATCATAGACCGATAAGGATAAAGAAAAGAGGGATCTGTCCTCCTCATGTTGTCTAGACAATGCATCAACTACTATATTGTATTTTCCCTTTTTATATATGATTTCATAATCATAACTTGACATTTTGGTCAGCCACTTGTTTTGTTATGGGGAGGATAACTGTTGCTCCAAAAAATAATTCAGACTATGGTGATATGTTTTTATACGAAAACAATGCCCCAAAAGATATGGCCGCCATGTGTGCACCACATGGAGAATGACCATCATTTCTTTTTCATATGTAAATCTTCCCAGATTGTGGCCACTCAACACTTTGCTAGTAAAAGCCACAGGTCAACCAACTTGTGTGAGCACTACGCCTATACTAGTGCTAAAAGGATCCGATTCCACCATAAAGGTTTTGTTGAAGTCAAGAGATTCTAGGACAAGAGTAGTGCACATGGCCCTCTTTAACTCGATGAAGGCTTTCTTAACATTAGGTGTCCAATGAAATTCATTCTTCTTAAGAAGGTCGGTCAAGGGATTAGTAATTTTTCCATAATGGTGGACAAATTTCCTGTAATATCCCGTAAGAGCGAAAAAACCCCTTAGGTGCTTTAAGGTTGAGGGTCAAGGCCACTTATGCATAACCTTTTTGGGGTCCACTTTTACCCCTTCTCGACCCACAATGTGTCCCAAGTATTCCACTTCGTTGGCTCCAAAGGAACATTTGGTGTTTTTTACGAACAATTGGTTGTCCTACAACAAATGAATGAATTTGTTGATAGGAAGAAGGGGGCTATCCCAAGTGTGACTATAGATGAGGATGTCATCAAAGAAAACTAGGACAAACTACCGAAGATAAGGTTTCAATATTTTATTCATGAGACTTTGGAAGGTGGATGGGGCATTGCAAAGCCCAAAAGGCATGACCAAGAATTCATAATGTCCTTCATGAGTTTGGAAAGCAGTCTTCAGAATATCTTCCCCCTTCATTCGAATTTGGTGATAGCCGGAGCGAAGGTCTAATTTGGTGAAGACACAGGGACCTTGGAGTTCATCCAATAGATCATCAATGATAGGAATTATAAACTTTGTTGTACTATGTTTTCATTGATGTCAAAGGGTTGATTTCAAGTGGTGTCATAGTGATGTGTAGATGGATTGTGTCATTGATGTATGATGTCAAAGATGGGTTGATGTCATAGATGGATTATTTTGTAGTGTTATTGATGTATGATGTCATAGATGGGTTGATTTCATAGATGGATTATTGTGTATATGAATTGACATGTTGTCATTGAATAAAGGTTTATCATTGTTGTATCATTGTATCATTGATGTCATGTTCAAGGTAGTCAATAATGATGCTCTTATGTAAGAAGTACCAAATGGATGAACTCCAAAGTGGTCCCCTTATGGTGAAATCCCTCATGGGAAGACGCTTTGTGAAGTCCAAATGGTTAGGTGGTTGAGTAGTCCTAGCAGTGTGGTTAGGGAACCCAATTTTGCTTGAGGAATAATGTTATGAAGATCAATGAATGTATCAGTGAGACTATTCTAGATGGATAATGCTCGTCATGCCATTTCCGGTGATATGTGGAACATCACATAACTTTTCACAGTTAGAGAGTTATGGACATGTGAAGTTGGAGAACTCTCATGTGTTGTCTAGAAGTCCCTAGAAGGTAAAAAAAGTCAAATTATTCTAGAAGCTCCTAGAAGAAGTTGACCTGTCAAAGTGGTTAGTCATGGGTTAAGTGGTTGCAACAAGAAAACAAATAAAAATAAATTAGTTGTGACTAGAAGTGGAGAGTTTACTATTTGTGGAAAATTGGTTGTAAGTGGACAAAGTGGTTAGAAGTGGGTTATCCCTAAAAGAAGGAAGTTGGTTAAAGTTGGTTAGAGGATAACCCTTAGAGGAAGCTACTTGGAGAAGCATAAATAAGAGAGAAAGGGTCTCTTATGAGGTGAATATTTTTTACCATATTGAAGATCTATTTTTTTGGTGAAAGGTTCATTGCAGGTACTCATGGATGCATAAGAAGTTCCGCAAGTTTGAGGCAACAAGGAAGTTTGATGGCGAAAGTTTTAGAGGTTTAGAAAATCCTAGTTTTCTGAAGCTGTACACAGAATGCAATGGGCTAAGATGCATAGATACGCGGGCTGAAGAAGGCTGAGGCATGTATACTTGAAAAGGCAAAGAAAATCTTGAGTAGATGTTAGTGCCATGTCCCTGAAGTTTGAAGCAAGTTCCAAATTAGCATTCTACAAGTTCAGATCTGCTACAGAGGTTTTGGTATGGGTACACATTGTCTCTATGTTTAGATTTTCTCATGGTAAGGTGAATGCTTGAGGCATTCATTGTATGGTTATTATGATGTTTGGATATGATAGATGTTGGTTGGTTGGTTGAGTGGTTTTGTTTTGATGTGGTTGAGGGATTTCTATGTTGTGTGATGGTGTATGCATGAGGAGCATGCATAGGTTGTTGGATGGTACAAGTTTTCTTGTGGTTGGTGATGGCACAGGTTGGTTGCCGTGATAAGTTGGATGTAGTGACATGTTACTGGTGGATGTGACAGAGGTAGGAAAGTTTCATAAGTGCAAAAGAATGGATCCCATAGTTTTATGAATATGTATGCAGGATGACATTGGAAGAGGTCACATACATACGTGTGCTACAATATAGACAAACCGCGTACATACATGTGTTGCAGTATAAACAACTCGCATACTTGTTGATAAATTAATTCTGTCTACAAGTTGGGTCTTGTATTTGTAGGCTGGGTCTTGCATGAGAGTTGATGCTCTTTTGGAGTTGTGGATCTTTTCAATTGGTGCTGATAAAACCCCAAGATTGTAGTCTCTTGTAATACATAATACAAAAGTTTACACATATATCTAGTGTTCCTTGTGTTCTTTATTGTGACGATGCATACTTCTTTATTGTTAATATATGTCACTGAGATATGTTTACATGCAAGCAAGTAAGTGTGAATGGAAGTAATGAGGAATGATGTTGTGAATGGTGATTGCTAACTAAATTTTTGTAAGAAGTATAAAAGGAGACCTTCATTGATTCACCCCCCCTCTAAGTGTGGTCGATGTGTACAACAAACTTATGTTTAATGGTCAGTTTATTCAAGGCATGAAAATCAGGACACATGTGCCAAATGTCTTCTTTATTTAAGAACATCACCACAAGAGAAGAATATGGGATGGTACTAGGGTGAATTACCGCCGCCTCCAGTAATTCCTATACCATATTTTCAATTTCATTTTTTTGAGAAAATGGATACCTATAGGGACGTACATTGGGGAGTTGATTGCCCAATAGGAGAGGGATGCTATGATCATGCTCACCCTTGGAATGAGGTAAGTCTGTTGGAACTTCAAATACCTTGGGACACTTGTCCAATATTAGTTGTAGGCTAGGAGGGGCTACTAGAGAGGCCTGATTGGTGACCTATATGGCATGCAATTGAGAAATCACACCATGGTGACCTTTCTTCAACATTTTTTCCATCATGTAAGAGCTGATGATTTTAGGAGAGCCCGTGTGGATACATCGGAGGGTATAGGTGTGAGCCTCTTGGGTGAAGCTCATATATAGCTCTTGATAATTCATTGTGATTGGTTCCAGAGTGCAAAGCTATTCCACACCCAAAACTATATCATAGCCCCCTATGGAAATAGAGAACATGTGGGTTTTCAGATGATAATCACCCATTTGGATTTTGAAATTCTCACAATGGCCCACACACTTCATCGTACCGCCATTAGCGATGAGAATTTGAAAATTATAAACAGGGCAGACAAAGAAATGGATCTCCTCATAAAGCATACAATGAATAAAATTATTGGTGCTACCACTATAATCAACACCACAACCAACCTATGTTTAATGTAGCCCTTGATATTCAATGTCTATGGGGCCAAAGTACCCAAGAGGGCATGAAGAGATATAACAGGTTCTTTTGGTTCCATAGTGCAGGCAACAAAATCTTCAACATGAACACTTGGTTGAGTAGCCTTTGGGTCAGGAGCTTCATTTGATGGTATGTATTCATAGGAAGAGGAAGTTGATGAATCAATTTGGAATAACTTTTATTCCCTACATTTATGTCTCGGTGAATACTTTTCATCACAGTAATAGCAAAGTCCTTACTTGTGACACTCCACCATTTCTGCTGGAGATAACTTTTGGACCTTCAAGGTTTTCTTTAGAGTTGGGTTAGCCTTGGGATGATTGGGGAATGTATCCTTCAGGGGTGGAGCCTGAAGAATGGTCTCTGCTTTCAGTGCTAATTGGCATGTCTGAAACTAGGTAGTAGGATGATGCCTGCTCACATGAGTCCTGATGGCTTCCTTTAAGCCACTGATAAAGCATTCAAGGTAAAACTCATCAGATAAGCCCTCGGTTCAGATAACCAACTGTTCAAATGTTGTGATGAAGTCTGTGACTGATATAGTTTGGCGTAACTTAGTGAGCTTGCCCAAAAAAATTGATTTCTTATCAAAACATGCACAAACTGCTTTAGTGAACATGTTCCAAATGGGTAGTCCCAGATAAAATTTATTATGCCACTACCACCACTGCCAACATTCTTAATCCAAGTACAAAACCCCTACATGGAATTTGGTCTCATGATCTTGAATATCATAAAGGGGGAAGTATTGTTCCATTTGATAAACCCACCCGACTAGGTTGGAACCATCAAATTTATGCATGTCAACTTTGGGCACTTTATTCCAAGAGGGAGGAGAACCCCAGGGGGAGCGAGACGAGTGTGTATTCTCATAATGGGAAGACTAAGGGTCCCCAAGATTGGTATCAACATTCTTACCCTTGAGGAGTTTGTCTAGAGCATGGTATTTCTTGTCAAGTGTTGTTTGGAAGTTGGTGTGCATGGAGGATATTTGTTGTTCTAGGTTGGACACCTTGTCCTCAAAGGTTTCGTGGGGTTGTGAGTGGGTGGTAGGCATGGTAGAGGATTAAGTAGAAGATGAGGTGTCGGGATGGAAATAGGGGCCTAAAAATGAAAGGTACCAGGGTGATGAAGACAAAGAGAGGAATCCAATAGGATAGGTCTCAAATAAGGGTGTCCCAGAAAGGGTTGGGTCCGCAGAGAAAAAAAAAAGACTGAAAAATGAAGGGTACCACTGCAAGCAAAATGAAGAGAAGAATCCAATGGACCAAGTCTAAAATAAGGGTGCAACCTAGCCCCATAATAATTTTTTTCTTTACTCTTTTGTAGTTATACTCCGATCTGAATACTTCTGCAACATCATAATTCTCAAATTCTTAATAATAAACAATGTCGGCAGGGAGGGTTTCTGCAAGAAAACTTTTGGCAGGGTGACAAGTTGCACTGTAGTAGATCTCTTATTTCTTCCCCAAGGGTTAGGTTTTGTAGGGTTTCTATAGTCAAGGGTTTGTCCTGTATTATATCTCTCTGATGTACGTGCGGGGTCCAACAATAGTAATCGACCTAATATCTTAGGGCACCAAGTAAGGAGGCTAGACCGTACCCTTAGCCGTACTACTCGAATACCTAGGTACTAGAGAGTATCTTCCAGAGTGTTGTTCTCGATGACACTATTGTAGTGAGATGACCGATCAATTTATCTACGGGGGGTTACATGATATCTAGGCCGATCCGTATACATGTGTTGTTTGATGCGCTACCACTCGAAGGGGTACCAACAAGGGTTACAAGGGTGGCCAACAATGTACGCTTAAGTACCACTTGTAGTTCCTACATGTATGAGTCCCTGACCACATGTTTATGGGTATAATAACAAATATTTGAATCTTAAAGACATCGTACTATGTCTCTACCCTAAAAAAAATTACCCCACAAGTTCTGCTCAAGAAGGAGCTCTGACACCACTTGCAATATACCAGATGAATAATAATACGTAGAACATAAATATTTAGCAAGCAGTAATGTAACAACAAGATTATAGCTAGAACAATACCAGAATAACACCAGAAAGAGGACCTTTATTAAATATATCAATGTTCACTTGCCTCTTCGAGGGGGAAAGCTCCAACATAACATATCTCTATTATAATAATCTCCAAGACAAAAATATCCAATACCTCCTACTCTTATTTATACTAATTCTACTGATCCAGATTTTATGAGCATAACGAAATGAATACAGATTATTATCAAAAGATGCTTAACACAAAATAACAATTATACAATAAAACTGGTTTCTATTCAATAAGGAAATAAGCTGAAACTGTAAATTGCAACGAAAAACAAGCTTGCTAGAATGGTGGCAACTTATCTCTGAGAAGAGATGTGATAGACATGCTCATTCGCTAGAAGATGATTACAATGAGGCTCTCAAGGAATTTTTATAATAAACATGAATGTCAAAAACCCTAGACATCCAAAAACCTAACCCTAGGAGATGAAGCGCCAAAAGTCACGTAGGTCCCATTTGGGTAAGTTAGTAGATCAACTTCCCTGGGTCGTAACTTTTGCATACGATCTCTATTTTAGGCATGCGATAGCCTGTTGGAAACCGAGGAATACACATGTTTCATGTGGCAAGCATTACATATCTAGAATGTGGCGAGCCCTAAAAACGCTGTTTAGGGCCTCAAAACGACCCCAGAAGTCAGGGACCCGAAAACTAGGAAACAATTGCCGAACTGGAAAACTGCCAAAACGAGTCAGTTGGAATAGGTGGGAGGACATCGAAATCCATCTGGATTAATCCTCACCCCTCAGGAAGTAATGATCTCCATTGTGTTGAGTGCCCCCATTAGATGAGGAAATTTCTGCTGAATTTGGCTCCGGGTGGGCCACTTGCCTTGATGCAGGAGCTGCCTTGCTTTGACAACTCGATAAAGTTGGATCCTTTGCTAGCGAGTGCCCTTGACTTGTTTGTCCAAAATTTGATCACTAGATGCATGTTGTATGTAGTTGATGTTGAGCTCTATTGGTGTCAGCTGTTCTGCTATCTCTGAGGTGTCCAATAATGGTGGGAAATAAGGTCGAAGGAGATCCATGTTGAACACTGGGTGCAGACCAAGGAAAGGATAAATATTGAGCTCAAAAGCGTTATCACCCACAACCCTTGTGATGGTGTACGACCCATAACAAAGTGGGCAAAGCTTCTGATGGGGTCCGGTAAGGTGTTCTTTCTGCAAATGCAACCAAACTTTTTCACCCACCTGAAACTTATGTGGCACCCGTTGTTGATCATGGCGCTGCTTGTACTTTTCATTGGACTTTTGTAGGATATCCTGAACCTGTTGATGGATATGATGGATCTTCTCAATGAACCAGGTGGCTTTTTCAGCTTAAGTTGGAGCAAGAGATGAGGTGATCGAGGTGACCACAAGGGGTAGTGCAACATCCATGGGACCCAATGGTTGGAATCCCAACCCCACCTGAAAGGGGCTATGGCTAGTTGAGCTATGCATGATTCAGTTGTAGCTATGCTGGCCACAGGGAATGTTAGGATATTTA
>ML780258.1:503264-528444 GCA_009831015.1 Picea engelmannii | reverse complement strand
TGGTATGAAGATCGATATTATGCTGAATAGATATTGTTTTAGTTACGAAATAATTGCTTGTGAGGATAACAATGTTTAGATATATATTTTTGGGCATTACACTAAAACGGAGGTTGTATGCAAAAGTTACAACCTCGGAAAGTTGAGGTACCAACTTACCCATCAGAGCCCACATAACTATTGGCGTTTCATCTCCTAGGGTTAGGTTTTTGGATGTATAGGATTTTTACATTCATGAGTAATGTTAAAAAGGCCTCTAGAGCCTCATTGTAATCACTCTGCTCAGAAGGATGCACATAGTAGCCACATCTCTTCTCAAATATAGCTACCACCATTCGAACAAGTTGTTTTTAGTTCTGTAGTTTTACAATTTCGACCTATTTTATTTATTCAATAGAAGTTATTGTTCACTAGATATTTGTTATTGTTCTATGTATCTTTGTGTTATTTTATTCAGTCTATTATTCATTTCATTATGCTCATAAATTTGGATCAATGGTATAAGAGCGGTTTGCTTTTCATTTCTTTTTCTTCGTGCATGTCCCCGACAAGATCTGGGTACAAGAAGTTGGGAATTGAACCAATGGATCCTTTGCAAGATCGACTGTGCCAAGCCCGACAACAACCCATGGGGGATGAAAAGAAATATGTTGGAGCAGGATATCCTTTTAAAATGTTCCTCAAGGAATCCCTTGCACGACAAAGGAACGAAATGATGGACACATCTTCATCAAGCGGCCATGCAACCCCCTTCAAGGTACAAGCAAATTTTGATATTCCATTATTTGAAGGACTAATAGATGCGGATGTTGTAGATAAATGGTTGAATCTGCTCTAAGGGTATTTTTCAATCCACAATTTTTTCGATAGGGAAAATATTACTTTTGTACTCCTCAAGGTCGTCCCCCATGTTAAGGACCGGTGGGATACCTACTCATAGCAAAGGGCCATAGAGGAATCTACAATATTTGTGGTCGCCCCCACATGGGATTCCTTCAGGGATTCCACTAAAGAACAATACTACCATGTTGGAAGCTATAAGGACCAGTACATAAGATGGACCACCCTACGTCAGGAAAGGGACCAGACACCAAATTTAACCAATATTTTTCATACATTGTGCACCAAATTGGGTATCAAAGACTTTGAACGACATCTGGTGCTCAAATACTAGGGTTGTCCTCATAGATACATTCAAACAGAAATGGAGTTTATGAACATTGCATCATTGGGTATGACTTACAGATATGTTGTCAAGATCGAGCATAAATTTAAGCAAAAGAGGTGAGAGCTTGGATCTACAAACTCTGCACATCTAAAGAAGGGCAATGGAGGCCCCAACCCACAAAACAAGGGACAAAACAAATATGGCCACTCTCAATACAACCAGTCCAAGCCATAACACAAGAAGGGTAATGAGAAGTTGAAGAAGGACACGAGAAAGTGGTGTGAATACCATAAAATCCCTTGGCACTACACTGAAGAATGTCACTCCAAGCAATCACTAGTGGCCGAGATGAAAGCTTTCGAGTCAGAGGCAGATTCTAACTCTGAATCAAATCTAGAAGGAGGGAAGCATATTATCGATTTCGAACCCAACGCCACTGTCGCTACCACAAAAGTCCAGCCAAGTGAACCAGAAGAACCAGAGGAAGGGGAACTCCTCTTTCACTCACAGATGTGGGTAAAGGGGGCTCTGCTTATTTTCATTGTCGATAGAGGCAATCAAAAGAACCTGATCTCACCAGAGGTCATCAAGTGGTTGGACCTACTGATGACATCACATTTGCATCCCTACACCATTTGCTAGCTTCGCCAAGGAAGAGATCTTCACATCAACCAACAGTGTCATCTACCCTATGGCATCAAGCCCTTCAAAGATGAGGTATTGTGTGATATTGTTCCCCTTGAGGTTTGTGATGTTATTTTAGGACAACCAGATTTCTGGAAACGACATGTTGTGTATGAGTCTAGACCCCGCGGTGTTATTATTACTATGGGTAGACAATTGTACATGATACTAGAGGTAGCGTCGCCTACCATTATTTCTTTGATATCTGCTAAGCAATGCAGTAAGATCATTTCATAGACTGAAAAGTTCGTATTATTTGTGATCCATGCTCACAGTAAGCAGAAGATCATTGCCACATCCATGATCTCTACACAGAGCCTCTCTTTGCAGCAGAAGCAAATGGACAGAATTGTGGAAGAGTACAGAGACGTATTCTCATCACCCATCGGGTTACCGACGCACTGCCAAGTTAAGCATTCAATTGATCTAACCCTCGGTGAACCTTTCCTAATGGACCAGTTTATCGTCGCTTGTTGATGGAAAATGACGAAATCAAGTGTCAGATCCAAGAGTTACTTCAAAAGGGGCACATCATACCCAAATCCTCCCCTTGCGGAAGACCGATTGTATTGGTGCAAAAGAAAGATAGGACCTGTCGGCTCTTCATTGATTACAAAGCATTAAACAAAATCACAGTTAGGAACTGGTACCCAATTCCCCGAGTTGATGACCTTCTTGACCAACTCAAGGGGGCCAAGTTCTTCAACAATATTGACCTAAAGTTTGGCTACCACCAGGTTCTCATCGAACTGATTGATGTATGGAAGACAACTTTCAAATATAAAGAAGTTATGTTCAAATGGTTGGTCATGCCCTTTGTCCTAACAAATGCACCAACAACTTTCATGAGGTTGATGGATGATGTATTGAGACCCTTCACCAACTCTTTTGTTGTGGCATATCTGGATGGAATCCTCATCTTCAACAAAACTTGGGAGGAGCACATGCAGCATATTCAACAGGTTTTGAGCACTCTGCGGCAGCACAAGCTATATGCAAACTTGGAAAAATGCTCATTTGGCATGAACATGGTCCAATACTTAGGCTACATTTTTTATGAACAAGGGGTACATGTGGATCAAGCTAAGATCCAAGTAATCTGTGACTGGCCAGCCCCGACCACACTAACTGAGCTTCAAAGCTTCTTGGGAGTTTCCAACTTCTACCAATGGTTCGTGTTGGGATTCTCCCATATTGCATGGGCCCTCATCCAAGTGGCCAAGAGTAGTGGCAAGGCAAAGTTCACATGGGGTAAGGCACAACAACAAGCATTTGATGATCTAAAGCATCGCTTGTGCTCAGCTCCAGTACTCTGCTTACCTGATCTACAACAATTTTTCAATATTGAGACAGATGCATCTTACTATGCTGTAAGCACAGTTATCACTCAACACAATCATTGGTAGCATACCATAGTGAGACACTCTCAGATATTATCTGGAAATACCCCACCTATGATAAGGAAATGTATTCCATTGTGCAAGCCTGATGTCAATGGAAACATTACATTCTGGGAAAGGAAACAATCATCCACACTAATTACAAGCCTCTGCAATTCATACAGACACAGAGGAAGTTGCAGAATGACCACCATCATAAGTGGTTCACATACCTGTAACAGTTTCATCTCAACATCAAGTATAAGACAGGGAGCACAAATCGTGTCATTGACTCCTCAGTCGACCTCCTGTGGCTGCACTCACCACCGTGCTCCATTCCTATGGGCATGAGGTATCTGAGTGGCCCCAACTTTATCAACAAGATCCTGACTTTTCCACCACCTATCATCTCTTGGGTACAGGCGTGAATGTTACATATTTTCACATTCAAGATGCATTGTTATATCATTCGGGCCACCTCTGTGTTCCTGCAAGCGAGCGTGCAAAGATTATTTGGGAGGTGTTGGTTGTGGAGCCTAATTATCTTCCTGATTCAGAGGTCTTTGTTTTCAGCCGTGTTTATACCCCATGAAGACTTTCCACCCCAGAAGAATGTACACTCCTCCACACGGGGGAGTGCAAAGGGGGGTTATGTAGACTCCTCCAGACGGGGAAGTATATTGTAATTTAATTGTAAATCTGGACCATTCATTATAAGGTCGTAGATCTGACGGTAGAAGTTATGTTAGGGTTTTTTTCTCTAGAAGGCAACCCTCTTTTATGAGGGAAATATATTACGGCTATGTATCATTGTGAATATTTTATTCTGAGAGAGGAGACTGTGAGAGAAATAAGAGGAAGTTAGAGAGGGTGTGTTGTAGGTTGTATCCCTTCATTTGCTGGATAATAATAAAGGAAGGACATGACAATTTCTCTGGTGGACGTAGCCCACACTGGGTGAACCATGTATATTTGTGTCTCTATTGTATTATGTATATTTTGTGTTTTATTTCCGCATTTGTTTTGTTTTATTGCTCCACGATCCTGTTTTTCTAACAACTGGTATCAGAGTGAAAGGTAACTCGCAAGAAAAGAGGGTTCCTAGTTCGAGTGGGAGCAATGGCGGAAGATGGAAAGTTTAGGGTCGAAAAATTTAATGGCTAAAACTACAAGTTATGGAAGATGCAATTGAAAGATTATTTATATCAGAAGGATATATTCCTACCATTGGGTGGAATAGCAAAGAAGTCGACGACCATGAAGGATTAAGAATGGGAGGTTCCCGACAGAAAGGCACTAGAATGATACGGTTGAGCCTGGCAGCGTCGGTGGCTTTCAATATTTCGAAACAAAAGACAACGAAGGAGTTGATGGACGCATTGGCTAAACTGTATGAAAAACCCTCGGTGTCCAATAAGGTATTTCTAATGAAGCGATTATTTAATATGAAGATGTCAGAAGGTGGCTATGTTGCAGATCATTTAAATGAATTTAATATGGTTACTAATCAACTAAGTTCTGTAAAAGTGGACTTTGATGATGAGGTCGGGGCTCTTCTAATCTGGTGCTCATTTCCAGAAAATTGGAATGGCTTGGTCATGGCTGTAAGTAGTTTGTCTCTGGTTCAAACACTTTAAAATTTGATGATGTTGTTGGTGTTACCCTTAGTGAGGAAATGTGACAGAAAAGCACAGGTGAGACATCAGGTAGTGCATTAAATATGGAGAACAGGGGAAGACAAAAGGATAGAGGAAAGGGATCGGGGAAACGCGGTAATTCTAGGAAGGCAAGATCCAAATCCAGATTTGGAAAGATAGAGTGTTGGAATTGTGGGAAGAAAGGACATCTGAAAAAAGATTGCAGAGCTCCAAAGAAACAAAGAGATGGACAACAGAAGAAAAATCAGGAAGCAAATGTAACAGGTGATGTGTTACATGATGCTTTGATTCTTTTTGTAGATAATATTTATGAGTCTTGAGTAGTAGATTCAGGAGCATCATTTCATGCCACACTCCATAGGAAACATTTTCTAGATTATATTCAACGTGATTTTGGACAAGTTCATTTGGGTGATGATACACCATGCAAAATTGTTGGAATGGGAAAGGTAAAAATAAATCAAAGCAATGGAAACCAATGGTTGTTGAAACAGGTAAGACATATTCCAGATCTAAGGAAAAATCTAATTTCAACAGGACAATTAGCAAGTGAAGGTTGTATATCCATATTTACAGATAAGGTGTGGAAGGTCACCAAAGGATCATTGCTGATAGCAAAAGGAGAGAAGGTAGGTACATTGTATTTATGTATTGGTAATACTGACTCTTATATCTCTTTAGTTTCTACAAGAGTGGATAAAACATTGTGGCATCATAGGATTGGACACATGAGTGAGAAGGGGATGCAGATACTTCATAAAAGAAATTTGTTGCTAGATCTTAAACAAATTAATTTGGATTTTTGTGAGCATTGTATTTATGGAAAACATAAGAGAGTCATATTTCTCAAAGTCAGAAAAGAAAAGAAGAGTGAAAGGTTAGAGTTTGTGCATACAGATGTATGGGGACCATCTCAGGTATCATCTCTTAGTGGCTCTTGTTATTATGTTACTTTTATTGATGATGCAACTAGAAAAACTTGGGTTTATTGCATTCGAAAAAAATCTCATGTTTTTTATACTTTTAAGAAATGGAAAGCTTTGGTTGAGACTAAGACATGAAAAAGGTTGAAGTGTCTCAGATCAGAAAATGGGGGTGAATATTGCAGCAAGGAGTTTGATGATTATTGTTCATACCACGATATTCATAGAGAGAAGATTGTTCCAGGAACACCACAAGAAAATGGTGTGTCAGAAAGGATGAACAAGACAATCATGGAGCGTGCAAGGAGTATGAGATTGCATGTTGGTTTGCCCTTACAGTTCTAGGAAGATGATGTAGATATTGGTATTTTCTTAATAAACAAAGGACCTTCAATCTCTTTGGATCGTAGAATTCCAGAGGAAGCATGGAAAGGTAAAAAGGTAAAATATTTTTTTTTAAGACTTTCGGTTGTGAATCATTTGTCCATATTGATAAAGAAAATAGAACAAAGCTTGAGGCAAAATCCAAAAAGTGTACCTTTATTGGATACGATGTTAATGATTTTGGTTATCGCTTATGGTATTATGAAAATACCAAAATAATTAGGAGTAGAGATGTCATATTCAATGAGAAGGTCATGTATAAAGATCAGTTGCAGGGAAAGAAACGGGATAAAGAAAAACCAGAATACACAGTGCTTGATGAGATCACTGAGAAAGAAATTCTAAAGGTACCAGAAAATCAAAAAGTACAACAACTGGATCAGCAGGCACCTCAAACTCCTGCAAGTGTTGTTAGAAGATCTACCAAGTTAAGTATACCCCCTGAATGACACTCTCCTTCATTGTATTTTTTTATCGTTGACTGATTCCGGTGAACCATAATGTTATGAAGAGGCAATGTAGGCAAACACAAAAAAGAAGTGGGAGCAAGGCATGAAAGAGGAAATGGATTCCTTGGTAAATAACCATACTTGGTACTTGGTTCAGTTGCCTGTAGGAAAAATAGCATTGCATAATAAATGGGTTTACAAGTTGAAGGAAGAAGATGGAGGGAAAAAGTGGTACAAGGCTAGACTTGTTGTAAATGGGTTTGCATAAAAGAAAGGTATAGATTTTGATGAAATATTTTCTCATGTTGTTAAAATGACTTCAATTGGGAATATTTTAAGTCTTGTGGTAGTAGAAGATTTGCATCTTGAACAATTAGATGTAAAAACAACTTTTCTCCATGGGGATTTGGAAGAAGAGATTTATATGCAGCAACCACAAGGGTATGAGGTCAAAGGGAAGGCGAATTTGGTGTGCAGGTTGAAGAAGAGCTTGTATGGCCTAAAGCAAGCTCCAAGGCAGTGGTATTTGAAGTTTGACAGGTTTATGACAGAACAGGGTTATAGTAGAAGTCATTATGATCACTGTGTTTATTTTTAAAGTCTAGAAAATGGAAGCTATATTATCTTGCTATTGTATGTAGATGACATGCTTGTTGCAGGGTCTAATATGTAGGATATAAATCTGCTCAAGAAGAAATTAGTTAATTCATTTGCAATGAAGGATTTTTGTGTTGCAAGGAAAACCCTTGGTATGAGAATAACAAGAGATGGGAAAAATCGTAAATTGACATTGTCTCAAGGTGAGTACATAGAGAAGGTGTTGGAGAGGTTTAGAATGCAGAATGCAAAACCAGTCAGTACACCTTTGGCCATCCATTTCAAATTAACTAAGGAAATGTGTCCCAAGACATAGGAGGAGATAGAATACATGTCCAGGGTCTCTTATTCATCAACAGTTGGAAGCTTGATGCATGCGATGGTTTGCACAAGACCAGATATTGCACAAGCAGTGGGAGTTGTGAGCAGGTATATGAACAATCCAGGTAAAGAACATTGGGAGGCAGTAAAGTGGATTCTCAGGTATTTAAGAGGTACTTCTATTCATGCATTATGTTTTGGAGGTTTAGACACTGCTCTACAAGGATATGTTGATTCATATATGGTAGGTGATAAAGACAACATGAGGAGCACCATAGGTTATGTTTTTACTATAGGTGGAACAACAGTAAGTTGGATCCCGAAACTACAAAAGGTTGTTGCACTTTTCAACAACAGAGGCAGAGTATGTTGCTGCTACAGAGGCTAGTAAAGAGATGATTTGGTTACATAGGTTTATGGAGGAATTGGGAAAGAAGCAGAAGAATAGGAGGTTGTATTGTGACAGTGAGAGTGTCATTCATCTTGCAAAGTGTTAGAACTAGAAGTCACCCTCAGATTGTATAGAAGGTAAGACCGGTACCCATTAGTTTATACAGTAAATGTAAATGAGTTTTAGGTGATCAAATGGAGAGGACTCAGTGATAATAATGTTCTAACTCAGAAATTTGGACTAGCATGCATAAGAAATTGAGGTCTGGAATCAACTTCAGTCAGTAAGTTGGAGTAAGGGTGAATAGAGGGAAGAATTTGGTGAGAAAGGTGTAGAGGTATGTTATGGACATCAGGTCTTCAAGTAGCCTAAGGAGGAAAAACTCAAACACAAGATCCTCTTGGATTCAAATTTCAAAAAAAATGAAAGAAATCATAACAACACTATAATCAAACATTCATCATAATACAGTTACAACAATTCATGTGAATCGGTCATTCATGAACTCTCTCAATATCAGAGGCAAATAAGATGGATTAAGAAAGCTGACTTAGATTAATCAAGAAATCTCAAATCAAGTACATAACCAGAGAATCGTTGTTCTTCATCAAAATATTACAATAGCAGGGAGCCTAGCTCAACCATTCGACCTTAACAAAATATCAGAACTAACTACTTATACTCAGAACTACTGCAACCACCAGAAGTGTGATCAGACCATTGCACTCAAAGTTTTCAGTCGACCCCTGCTCTCTCAGACTGTGTAGGCCTTCTTATGTCAAACGCGAGCCTGGCTAATTGTGGGCTCTGCAAGAAAATTTGTCCACCAGGGAGCTTTGGACTAACAATCCGCCCCCACGATCCTTCTCTCCATGCATTCTATTTATGGGGTGAGACGAGGTCTCAACCACTGCCCCCATTTTCAATAACTGCCTTCATCAGGATCATGACGAGGCCTAACACCCATGAATGTTCTAGACGGTGCCCACGACTTCTTCAAGTCAATCCCGACACCTCGAGGCCAAGCAGATCTTCTTCTATGACCTAATACGGGTGCTTTCGGCCTTTGGCGCAGCTCCTCTCCATCGCTACATCTTTAATGTGACCTAGGGCCATGACCCTACACAATTGCGCAATTGCGAGCGCTACCAAGGGTGGTCTGAAAGCAAACCACTTTTGTCCCCGCAATTCACCATGAACTGCCAAATGTCCCTTTCTAAAAACCATGGTTCTGATTGCGACAAGCCCCTGACATTTTCAAACGTGCACACCTTCCAACCCCGCAATTTGGCGTGACCGTTGATATTGCGATCTAAGATTAGGCCCTCTTATCAACAACTCAGATTTGGCACTTTTTAGATTGACGGATCGTATCTTCCCCTTAAAAACAACAACTGAGATTTGCTTTGTGGATCGGCCTTCGGGAATTTCAATTCTCAAACTCCATTTCCCGCCAAGTAAAATCTCTGGAGCTGAGAATCTAATGACACGTGGCTTCCTGAGATCGATAGCTGAGACACTTTTAGGGTCTCCGGACTGCGGGAAAATAAAATCTCAAACCTGGGCTCCCAAAGGCATTTACCCGGAGCTGGCGATATACTGACATGTGTCCTCGTGAATCAAATGGTCGAGGATTACTTCGGGCCTTTATCCAGAGCTCACGGATTTTAGCCACATGTCCCCACTAATGGATGGTCTAGATGATGTCATGTGATGTCACATTTTTTTTATGTGTCATGATAAAGTGACATGGCCATGACAGAATGACCTGGAAAGAGTGCCACGCATCATGCCTAATGAGAGTGTGTCACATGCTTCGACACTTCGGGACTTTAGGGCTTCGGGTCTTCGGGACTTTGGTGCTTCGGGACTTTGGCGCTTTGGGTCTTTGGGACTTAGACGCTTCGGGTCTTTGGGACTTCGATACTTCGACGCTTTTCTCATTTTAAAACTCTCGAAGTAAAACTCCCCGAGTGACATATCTGATGACGCGTGGCATTCTGGATTTGGACGGTTGAGATCCACTTCGAGTCTCCAAGCTCCGGGAAAACCAAAACTCAAATCTTGCTCACTCTTCCATGCACTTTTACCTGGAGTTGTGGATCTGACGACGCATGGCTCTTGCCGATCAACGACTCATATTCACTTTCGGGTTTCGGGACTTTATATTTTTTACGAACAATTTTAATGACATTTCAAACTCTTGATTCCCGCGATAATATTCCACCGTTGATCTCTCCCAATAAGATCCATGGCCCAGATTTAATCTTTGCCCAACCTTTGATCTTCGGGCTTTTGCTCTTGCGTTATACTTCGCGCAATTTTGACCTTCCGAAAGAATGCACGTCATCGCTCGATTCGCCTGATGGATCTCCGCCGCTGAAAATTTAAAACTACCTTCTGCTTGTGCTTCAAGCCCGAAATGGATTGTTAGGAAAGTTGTGCTTTGTGTTCATGGTTGCAGCCTGCATGATCGAGGATTCAGACGATTGGATACGAGCTGGGAAATCGGGGAGACCGGGGAAAAATTACAGACTTAGGTAGAAACCACAAACCCACAGGACTCTGACAAGTTCATGTGATAACATTTGGCTCCACAGGGGATGACATGCTCTCTGCGAGCTGCCAAGAACAAGTAGTTCCAGTGCCTTAGCTATTGGGTTATGGAGTCGAGCTCAAAACATTTCGTCGAAGGCTGACATGTACATTATTCTACTTATAAAAAGGAAAAAAAACACACATGCTCCAGAAAGAGATTATTTATGTACAGTCCTAGGCTAACTAATTTTTATAAAGCGTTAGATGAAAACAAACTTCCACCATAACCACCGGGACTGTCCGGTAATATAATTCTTCTCTTTACTGCAAATAATCCATAAAAGGTAAGGGAAGTATGACAACATAAAGAAAACATGTATTGGGACACAGGCAATACCTCTGAATGATGATAATATGAACAATTTTGACGGCTCCAATGCTTTTGGAAAACATAGTTCCATATATAGCCCCACAGGGTCACAAAAATTATAACCAGGAAAGCTTGACTAGTAAGAAATTACCTCCTGGTCTTCATGGTTACTCACCCATCGTTCAATGTTCTCAGAATGTACAGGTGGGTAGAGAACTGATGCGGGTCGGTTGATCCCAAGTGATACTTGCTCATCTACGGGTTCAAGACAGAAGATAAATTGCACCTTTAGCAACTCCATTTCTCCTTTGTCTACTCCGATAATATCTGCTCGCTGAGAGCAAGAACTCTCTTCATGTATATCCATGGATGGATCTTTCTCTCTATCATGTTGTTCAATGTCTTTTGCGGACCCAAGGTGGTTGATTCCACACAATGCTCTTCATTAATGTATAAAGGAAAAGGCTCTATAGTATGGTCTTGAAAATCTTTCATATCCACACAGGAATCAGATTCATAGCTATCATACTCAGGTTGGTTGCTCCCCAAGCCAGCAAAATCAGGTGTGGAGATCTGTTGGTCTTCATCTGAACACTCATTAAAGAGGGGTGAGTGCAAAACACCTCCATATTGCCAAAAAGGAGTGATCTCTTGATTCCTCTCTTCGATCTTAGGTAGAAATACAATGTGGAAAACCTCTTGAAGGAAAAGAGGAGAATCGTCTCCACCCCTATCTCTTCCTCCAAATCTGAGACAATAGGTGTATCGGGGGCAGAAAATAATACATCCATGGCTATATAATCATCAATACTGCCAGCGATCATATTTGGGAGCATGGAAAAGCTCTGCTCTTCATTGCTATCACTGGGATATCCAACAAAAGTTGTTTCCTCTTGGTCAGTATCCAACATCACTTCTTCGTCATAAGCAGGGCTACCCAGAACATCTGTTTCAGGGACCGAAATATCGTTTGTGTTTTCTTCATAAGATCGGCAAGAAAAATCTGCCTTTACTTCTTCTATTTCTGCAGAAAGTGATCTTACCAGTCCCACCAGCTCACCCAAAGCATCTTCTTCATCCTCACAGTCTGCATCAAAATCTGCTATATTCTGAACATAATCGTTATATTCCTTACAACAGTTCTGAGAAATAAACTCAAAGGAATACAACTTTTGACAATGTCTATTGAAAGCCGCATGAAACTGCTCCGGGGAGGAGATACTAGCAGGGAGTAAGGAGTGGTACCACTCGCGAGTGCTAACGAGATCATGAACATCTTCAATAATACATCCTCATGATGTATTTCCCACTGATGCATGAGTTCATGAAACTCAGGGAGATGCTCGACAGGGTTGTCATCTTTACGCTCTCTAAATATGGGCAGAAAATCACAACATTCATCCATAGTAGGAACAACATTAGGAAAACCAGGAACATAGAAGAAATTAAAAGGAGAAAACCTCCGAGCCAAGATTTTTTCCATCTCAAAACATTGGAGCCACCACTAGATCCTTTAATCATGGAGTCTCCAGGTGAATGATATGCAGTCTAAATGTGTCTGGTCTTTGTTCACCATCAAAGATCTGATCTGATCGTTGTCAATCTCCCAGGGAACTTTCAAACTTAGAAAGCAGTTGCTAAAAGCCTTCTCGAGAAAAATTCTCTCGATCAGCTTTGGGTGTGCTAGAGGTAGCCATAACTGAAATAGTGGCGTCGGCAGGTGCAAGCGCAATCTTCAATGGTTCTGATATCTGATGCACCTTCAGAATGAGAAGCTCTTTGTCATTCTATCCCAGGGAAATGTCTTCAATTCGTTCCCCGGAAACAACGCCAGAAATGTTAGCACTATAAGTCACCCTCAGATTGCATAGAAGGTAAGCCCGGTACCCATCAGTTTATACAGTAAATGTAAATGAGTTTTAGGTGATCAAATGGAGAGGACTCAATGATAATAATGTTCTAACTCAAAAATTTGGACTAGCATGCATGAGCAATTGAGGTCTGGAATCAACTTCAATCAGTAAGTTGGAGTAAGGTTGAATAGAGGGAAGACTTTGGTGAGAAAGGTGTAGAGGTCTGCTATGGACATCAGGTCTTCAAATAGCCTAAGGAGGAAAAACTCAAACACAAGATCCTCTTGGATTCAAATTTCAAGGAAAATGAAAGAAATCATAACAACACTATAATCAAACATTCATCATAATACAGTTACAACAATCCATGTGAATCAGTCATTCATGAACTCTCGCAATATCAAAGGAAAATAAGATGGAGTAAGAAAGCTGACTTAGATTAATCAAGAAATCTCAAATCAAGTATATAATCAGAGAACCAGTGTTCTTCATCAAAATATTACAATAGCAGGGAGCCTAGCTCAATGATTCGACCTTAACAAAATATCAGAACTAACTACCTATACTCAGAATTGTTGCAACCACCAGGAGTGTGATCGAACCATTGCATTCAAAGCTTTCAGTCAGTGCCTGCTCTGTCAGACTATGTAGGCCTTCTTATGTCAGATGCGAGCCTGACTTAGTGTGGGCTCTGCGAGAAAATTCATCCACCAGGGAGCTTTGGACTGACAATCGGCCCCCATGACCCTTCTCTCCATGCATTCCATTTATGGGGTGAGACGAGGTCTCAACCACTGCTCCCATTTTCAATAACTACCTTTATCGAGATCAGGACAAGGCCCGACCCCCATGAATGTTCCAGGCGGTGCCCACGACTTCTTCGAGTCAATCCTGACACCTCGAGGCCAAGAAGATCTTCTTTTGTGACCAAATACAGGCGCTTTTGGCCTTTGGCGCAACTCCTCTGCATCGCTCCATCTTCAATGTGACCTAAGGTCATGACCCTATGCAATTGCGTGATTGCGGGCTCTACCAAGGGGTGTCTGAAAGCATATCGCTTTTGTCCTCATAATTCACCGTGAACCGTCACACGTCCCTTTCTAAAAACCATGGTTCTGATTGTGGCCCGTCCCTTAGATTTTAAAATGCGTGCACCTTCCGACCTCGCAATTTGGCATGACCGTTGATCTTGCAATCTAAGATTAGGCCCTCTGATCAACGACTCAACTCTGGTGCTTTTTAGATTGACGGATCAGATCTTCCCCTTAAAAACAACAACCGAGATTTCCTTCATGGATCGGCCTTCGGGAAATTCAATTCTCAAACTCCATTTCCCTCCAAGTAAAACCTTCTGAGCTGAGAATCTAGCGACACGTGGCTCTTTGAGATTGACGGCTGAGATGCTTTTCGAGTCTCCGGACTATGGGAAAATGAAATTTCAAACCTGGGATCCTAAAGGCCTTTACCTGGAGCCGGTGATATACTGACGCATGTCCTCATGAATCGAACGATCGAGGATTACTTCAGGCCTTTATCTGGAGCTCACGGATTTCAACCACATGTCCCCACTGATGGGTCATCCAGATGACGTCATATGATGTCACGTTTGTTGATGTGTCATGATAAGGAGGGTGACATGGCCATGACAGAATGACCTGTAAAGAGTGCCATGTGTCATGCCTGATGAGAGTGTATCACGTGCTTTGGGACTTCAACGCTTCGGGTCTTAGGGACTTCGGTGCTTCGGGACTTCGGGCCTTCGAGACTTTGGCACTTCGGGACTTCGACGCTTTTCTCATTTTAAAACTTCTAAAGTGACAGATCTGATGACGCGTGACATTCTGGATTTGGACGGCCGAGATCCACTTCAGGTCTCCAGGCTCCAGGAAAACCAAAACTCAAATATCACTCACTCCTCCATGCCCCTTTGCCCGAAACTGTGGATCTGACGACACGTGGCTCTTGCTGATCAACGACTCATATTCACTTTCGGGTTTCGGGACATCGGATTTTTGACGAACAATTTTAACAACATTTCGAACTTCTGATTCCCGCGATAATCTTCCATCGTTGATCTCTCCCAATAAAATCCATGGCCCAGATTCAATATTTTCCCGACCTTTGATCTTCGGGCTTTTGCTCTGGCGCTATACTTCACGCAATTTTGACCTTCTGAAAGAAATGTACGTTGTCAATCGATTCGCCTGATGGATCTCCACCGCTAAAAAATTAAAACTACCCTCTGCTTGTGCTTCAAGCCTGAAATGGATTGTTAGGAAAGTTGTGCTTTATGTTCATGGTTGTGGCCTGCATGATCGAGGATTCTAACGACTGGTTGTGGACTAGGAAAACAGGGAGACCGGGGCAAAATTACAGACTTAGGTAGAAACCACAAACTCACAGGACTCCGACAAGTTCAGGTGATAACACAAAGAACTTAGCCTTTCATATGAAGACTAAGCATAAACAACTCATGTACCATTTCATACGATTCGTCTTGGAAGATCGACATTTGAAGTTGGAAAATAAACACACTAGCCAGAATCTTACAGGCATGTTAACACAAGGAGTAATTAGAGAGAAACTGAGTTCCTGCTCAGTTTTAATTGGTCTTCAAGAATGAATATGAGAAATTTCCGAGGTCCAAGAAGGATCATAGTCCAGTAGATACAACAACAGTGGAGTTGTTGAGATCAATCTCCAAGTGGGAGATTGTTGGTTGTGGAGCTTGATTATATTCCTGATTCAGAGGTCTTTATTTTTAGCTGTGTCTATACCCCATGAAAACTTTACACCCCGAAATAATGTGCACTCCTCCATGCGGGGGGAGTGCAGAGGGGGGTTACCCCCTCTGAGGGGTCTGGGGGCAAGCGGGGGTTAGGGGGCGAAGTCCCCGAAGGAAAATTTGCCTTGTAAAAGTATGTTGTAATTTCATCGTAAATCTGGACCATTCATTATAAGGTCACAGATCTAACGATAGAAGTTATGTTAGGGTTTTTTGCCCTAGAAGGCAACCCTCTTTTATGAGGGAAATGTATTGCGACTATATATCATTGCGAATATTGTATTCTGAGAGAGGATATTTTGAGAGAAAGAAGAGCAAGTTACAGCGGGTGTGTTGTATCCCTTCATTTGTTGGATAATAATAAAGGAAGGACCTGACAATTTCTCTGGTGGATGTAGCCCACACTGGGTGAACCACGTATATCTGTGTCCCTCTTGTATTACGTATATTCTATGTTTTATTTTCGCATCTGTTTTATTTTATTGCTCCACGATCCTGTTTTTCTAACAAGAGGCTCACTACAGTCGGATGGCAGGACATTTTGCCTGGAGAAAATTATGGTCGTTCTACAGAAACATTTTTATTGGCCAAAACTTCAACAGGATGTCAACAAGTATATAGAATATTGCACTTCATGTGCCATTTCCAAGCCATCCATCAAGAAGCAAGGCTTATACACCCCTCTTCCTACTCTCGATAGGCCTTGGGAATCCATCTCGACAGATTACATATCTAACCTTTCGTCCACCAAGCAAGGTAATGCTTGCGTATTTATGGTGGTTGATCGGTTTTCAAATATGGCCATTCTCACAGCCTGCAAGAAGAGCATCACAACAACAAATACTGCCAATCTCTTCTTCGAATGAGTATGGGTCCATTTTGGGATATCACAGACCATCATCTTCGATCGGGACAACAGGTTCCTCAACACATTTTGGTCAAGTCTCTAGTCACTATTGGACACCAAGCTCACTAAATCCACTGCCTTCCACCCTCAAACTAATGGCCATATAAAGTTCATCAATCAGATGATTGTGCACATCCTGCACATGTATAACTCCAAGCATCCACATACATGGCATGAGAGTCTTCCCTATGTTCAGAACAACTACAATAGGGCTCTCCATAGCTCCACCAGACATAGCCCATTTCACGTGGGGCTGGGATTCCAACCCTTGGGTCCCATTGATGTTGCACTACCTCTTGCAACCACACATACATAATATTCCCATGTTCAGTCTGAGGTCGACAAATCCACCAAATTCATTGAGCAGATTCAACAAATCCGCGAATAGGTCCATGAGATTTTGCAAAATGCCATTGCTAAGCACAAGCAGCGCCATGATCAACATCGAGTACCGCACAAGTTTCATGTGGGAGACAAGGTCTGGTTACATTTGCAGAAAGAACACCTTATAGGGCCCCATCGAAAGCTTTGTCCACTTCACTATGGACCTTACATTATCACGAAGGTTGTGGGAGACAATGCTTTTGAGCTCAACACTCCCCCCTTCCTTGGCTTGCACCCAATTTTCAATGTGGACCTCCTCTAACCATATCTTTCACCATTATTGGACACCTCAGAGATCGCATAACAGTTGACACCAACAAAGCTAAACCATAATTGCATGGAACAAGAATCCATTGATCAGATAGTGGACACATAGGTCAAGGGCACTCGCCAACAGAGGATCCAGCTTTATCAGGTTGTCAAGGCAGGCCAGCTCCTGCACCAAGGAAAATGGCTCACCCACGGCCAAATTCAACAGAAATTTCTCACCTGATGGGGGCAC
The DNA here is from genome assembly GCA_009831015.1 of Picea engelmannii. Lineage (NCBI taxonomy): Eukaryota > Viridiplantae > Streptophyta > Pinopsida > Pinales > Pinaceae > Picea > Picea engelmannii. The sequence goes on along the minus strand of ML780258.1, from coordinate 511,151 downwards.
TCAATGCAATGGAGACCATTGCTTCCTAAGGGGGGAGGACTGATCCAGATGGATATTGTTGGCCACCCACCTATTCCAACTGGCTCCTTTTGACAATTTTAGTTCAACAAGTTCCTCTGTAATTCTTTGTAATTGTGGGTTATACACTTTAGGGGCTCTCTGAATCCCTACACAGCTGGCAAGTGGAGATTGGTGGCCACCCACCTAATCCAATTAGCTCATTTTGGAAGTTTTCATGTCAGTACATCTTTTTGTACTTCCAGGGCCATTTTGGCCCCTAAACAATGTTTTTTTGGCTTGCCATAGTCAAACTGCAGAGTGAGTCAAAGTTTGACTGCATAATCTGCAGTTCTCGAAAAGACATTTCCAACGGGCTATCACGCGCCTAAAACAGAGGTCGTATGCAAAAGTTACAACCCCAAGAAGTTGAGGTATCAATTTACTACCAACTTACCCATCGAGGCCCACGTAACTTTTGGTGTTTCATCTCCTAGGGTTAGGTTTTTCGATGTCTAGGGTTTTGGCATTCATGAGTAATGTTAAAAATTCCTCTAGAGCCTCATTGTAATCATTCTGCTCAGACGGATGCGCATAGCAGCCACATCTCTTCTCAGGGATATCTACCACCATTCGAGCAAGTTGTTTTCAATTCTGCAGTTTTACAGTTTCAACCTATTTTATTTATTCAATAGAAAATATTGTTCACTGGATATATGTTATTGTTCTCTGTATCTTTGTGTTATTGTATTCAATTTGTTATTCATTTCGTTCTACTCATAAATCCATATCACTTTCTCAAATATGCCCAGCCCTTATAGTTAGTTTGTAAAACTCCTCAATGTATTCTTCCATGGAAAACTCTTCATGGCTCTATTGATATTATGGTAGCTGCAGGAGGTATTAAACATCCATGTGTAACCCTGAAAAGACTAGAATATTCCAGGAAGCAAGAAGAAATCCTGAAGCATTGTACATAACCCTAGAAGACAAGTCAACTAAAGAAAATAATTAATAATGAGTTTTTAGCCTCCAGAAAGAGAAGTCGGCCCATACAGCTAAGAAAGAGCAGTATAAATACCAGATGCCAGAGCCCATTTGGACACACACAGCGTGCAACTGTAGAAATTTAGCAAGTGCACAAGTTTGCAGAGTAGTTGCAGCTGCAGCTACTGCAACTTGTATTTTCGATTTTAGACTTGGAATTTTTTATTGGTTATGGTTTGGACTTTCTACTTGGTCTGCTAGCTCTGGAGAGTGATACGCTGCCTTGATCGGCTATTAGTCCTAGGGTTTTCTTCCATAATTATTCTCTTTCAAGGTTAAGGTGCTCGGGGGTGGCTTCGACCTATGGTTGGGTGACAATATTGCTATATTGTCTATGTTGAAATGAGCAAACCCATTTTTCTAACAGGTTATGGGCCCACACTATCTTTGGACAGTCTAACCATTGGAAGATATATTGGGGGGATTTGCTCAGTTACAGTTGCACTCAAAGTTTTTGCTGCAACAACGAAACCCTAATCCTCTTGTTAAGGAACCTTAAGTGAAGAGATTGACCTAATTTCTGGATATCTTAGTGCACCCTAACCTAGCGCACCTCATGGTACTCTCAGCAAGCTAAGATGTCAAGTTTGAGTTTTTGGTCAAAGTCAAAGGTGGACCAAATCAAAGTCAAAGCAGTCATGATTTACTCTATGAAGTCAGAAAACAAGTTAGAAGGGGCTTCTAACTTCAGAGCATGGAAGACAAGGATTGATCTCATCCTTGCCAAGAATAAAATGCTAGACATTGTGAAATGAAAGATCGTGGAACCACAGTTTGAAGAAGGAAAAGAGAAGGACCCTCATAATGTTGCAGTTATAGAGAAGTTCAAGGAAAATGACATCAATGTTATGAGTATCATAGTGGACTTTGTAAAAGACCACTTGATACCTTACATTTCTCATATTGACTCATGTAAGAAGATGTATGATGCCCTAACTAAACTCTTCTCAATCAAAACAATTGGACAAGTAACGACTCTGAAGAATAAGCTTTGTGACATGAAAATGAATGATGATAATAGCATAACATCATACTTCGTGAGAATCTCTCAGTTAAGAGATCAACTACAAGCTATTGAAGAAATCATTTCAAGGAACTGGTAAATATATTACTGAACAGCCTTCCCAAGACATGGGATGCATTTGCCACAAGCATGAACACAAGAAATGAGTATCTCACATTTGAAGAACTTTGGACTTGTTGTGCACAAGAAGAATCAAGCATTAGCACAAAAGAAAAATCCCAAAAGAAATATGATGATAAAGCCTTCACAACAAAATTCAAGAATTTCGGGAAGAAGAGGAAGTTTGGCTTAAGGAAGGAAACAAATGAAGCAACAGTTGCCAAAGAAAAGGAAACTTCAAAGAAATTTAAGCAGGATGTACAAGACTTCTTCTAGTCAAGGTAACAATATTCTTCTATAACATAGTTCTTGTACACACCATGTTTACATAGTTCTTGTACACACCATGTTTACATAGTTCCTGTACATATCATGTATATCTATTTCTTAGAAGATAAGATGGTCAAGTGAAACAATACCTATGGAAGAATAACAAGATAAGGATTGTTATCATGATGACTACAAGTCAAGAAATACACATGGAAAAGATGAAGTACGTTGACAATATTTGATAACAATGTTTGTGGAAGCTATTATATAAATAAGAACTGCCAGATAGGTCGAAATCAAAATCAAACTTGAAGAGACCTAGAAGAAGTCAAAACATAAAGTAGTCAACAATCAAGAGAAAATTAGAAAGAGACTTGTGACACTTTGCATAAGGCAATAAGGATGCAGACGAAAGCGTGGACTCTCTTAGATGGAGGGAGATGATTACAGAATTCCAAAAGAAGAGAATGCATGAAGCAAGGATTGGGAGGGAGCTAATCCTAAATAATATGATCCAATGAGGATTATGAAGTATCTATCCATGTTCTCATTGAAAGTAGCAGCCATGATAAGCAACACATGTTCAGTTTGACTTTAGAATAAGTCTTCTTCGAAAAGAAGCCTTAAGTATCCTTGGTTGTTCATCTACATCTATGTTCCTATGATGAAAGGAAGAAGTTGGAATCTTCAGGAAGAAAGGGCATGGAATCTATAGAAGACTCCATGGACCCAAGAGCTAAAGAGAAACATGAGGAAGAATATGAAGATTCCAAGAAAGAAAGAAAATCCAGAACAACCAGTTATTATACCGAGAATCACAAGACTACCAGCTTGGTTTGAACCCACTAGAAGCAATCAAGCATAAGAAATGGAAGTCATGATAAGGAACAATGTATGTAAGAAAATGTGAAAAAGACTTATGAATGGAATCATTGCGAGATTCAAAGGTTCTTCCAGAAGGAGGGAGAAGACTATGACGAAAACTCGTTTCAATAAACCAGATATACCTCCTGCAGTATCCATGAATTGGAATTTACATGTAAAATAATGTTCTTCCCAAATAAAGCAAATTGAGAAATAAGCTTATACCAAAAAGTGACCCATGTCTGCAAATATAAGAAGACCTTGTATGGATTCAAACAACTTGATGCAGAGTATCTCATATACAACATAAGCTTGGTGAAAACTTTCTATGATAGAAATAGTGTATCAAAATGGTTACTCAAAAGTCTGGGATGATGGATTGCTAATCCATGGCAAAGTCTCGTGATGACAGAACAAGTGTTTCTTAAATATGTTTCAGTTTGAGCTTTGCCACGATGTCATGAGCTAGCAGGAAACAAAAGTACTAAATTTGACCATGATATATTGTAATGATCAGAGCTATATGAAGTCTTTAGAGAAAACCAGTGTTCCATGACAGACCGAAGTACATTGAGATCAAGCATTATATTCTCCATTATGAAGTCCAGAAGAAATAAGTGGTTCTCCAATATATCTCCACGGATGAGCAGATAGGAGATATTTTGGTAAAGCCTCTATCCAAGATGAAAAGTTTGCATACTTAAGAGACAGGTTGGGGCTCGTGGAGATGACTTCCTTATTGAAAAAGGAATAGATTACTCCCAGGCTGGGAGGGAGCACTGATATGTTATTGATTTATGGACAGTCGTTTTCCGGTTCGAAAAATGGTCCAGGATGGGCAGTTCCTTTCCAGTTTGGAAAGTGGTTTGATATTTTTGAGGAACATGCATTTTCCAATTCATAAAATGGTCTAGATCGGACAGTCATTTTCGTAATGAAAATGGTCAGATAGATTGTCGATGTACCATAGACAATGATTCCCCTTATGGTCAGTGTGGGGGAATGGTCTAGGACAATCATTCTTCTTGGCAGTCACTCTGAGAAGTGGTCAAGTAGAATGGTCAACCTCGTTGGGAAGTCATTCTTTCAAAGTTCACGATTGTGAGCAGTTTCGAAGAATGGTTTGTTTTGGAGGTTGGTGCAGGACAGTCATTTCCTTAGGAAGTGGTCTGGACAATCATTCCCTAGGGAAAACTCATTCTCTCCAAGTTGCACTATGATTAGTGCTGGAGGAATGGCCCAGTTAGGTGAATGGTCCAGGTTCAGCAATTAGGGGCAGACATTCCCTAGGGAAAACTCATTCTCTCTAGGTTTCACTATGATTAGTGCCGGAGGAATGGCCCATTTAGGTGAATGGTCTAGGTTCAACAATCAAGGACAAGTGTTCCATAGGGAAGGCTCATTCTCTCCAGGTTACACTATGATTAGTACCGGAGGAATACCCCAGTTAGGTGAATGGTCCAAGCTCATAAATCAGGGACAATTATTCTTCTATGCTTGAAAGAATAGTCCAGATAGCCCATGGTTGATGTTTTACTTTCTGAGGGAAAATGCTCTTCCAGATCTCACAGATGTGAGTGGAAGAATGGCCCATATGAATCAGTTTGTATCATGATATTGTTATGCAGGTTGATATTGGATGATATGATTATTGTGGAGATTGTTTGTCTCTGGACAGTACCTGTATGCCACTATGGTGGATGTGTTCCATTGGTTGTGACTATGTGTCATTGGTTAAGTAGTTGTGTGCTACTTGGTATGGTTGTGTACCGCTGGCTAGTAGTTCTGTACTACTATGGATGGACACAATTGTGTTCTATTGAATGGAATTGTTCTGATTGCCATGAAGACTATCAATATTGTTGGAATGATTACCATCTAGATGGATATCCAGTGTGCTGGTGGACAGACATTCTTGAGGCGGAAAATGGTCAAGGACAATTATTCTTCTAGGACATATGTGCAGATTACAAGAATAGTCCTTGTAGCCCATGGCATGGCTTCCAACATCTGTTGGAACAATTATTCTTCTAGGACATATGTCTGAATTAGAAGAGTGGTTATTGTATCACTCTGTGGAGTGAGTGACTTATTGATCCGAAAAGATCTTTTACACGACAATGGTTGAGTTGTTATTCATGTGTTTATTAACCATTTAGGAAGCTAAATGAAAGAGGAAGAATTATAGAATAAACATCATAACCATATGCACATATACAGACCTGAAATAAAGCAACAAGAACAGCAAAGTGATAATGGAGTTCGGCAATCTCGCCTACTTCTCCGGGCCTTTGTCTCAGTGGGTGAGGCTTTTTTGTTTCTATTAAAAGCTTCAAAAATACATCCCAGAAGTGCCAAAAGGTTACAAAACTGATATGGTCTTATTCTACCAAATCTCTAGAATCCAACAAAAGAAACGACACTAAAATCGGATGACCGAAGCTCCCATAAATGACCCACAAAGGTGTGCTCCTCAATAGCTTCCCTGCAGAAAAATGGCTTTGGCTTGGCAAATCTTCATCATAAACCTGCTCTAAATGTCCTCCCATGGATTCAAAAGACTCTATTTTATATAGATCTGAAGTTGGTAACCATCTCCCAACTTCCCCCCAAGATCTAGCCTCAAAAAGGGCCAAATCTCCCCCAATATTGGCCAAAGACCTCCATAATTGTTGCAAAAATCAATGAAAAATCACTTTACACGACAATGGTTGAGTTGTTATTTATGTGTTTATTAACCATTTAGGAAGTTGAATGAAAGAGGAAGAATTATAGAAGAAACATCACAATCATGTGCACATATACAGATCTGAAATAAAGCAAGAAGAACAACAAACCATAGAACACCAAAGTGATAACGGAGTTCGACAATCTCGCCTACGTCTCCGAGCCTTTGTCTCAGTGGGTGAGGCTTTATTATTTTTGTTCAAAGCATAAAAAATACATCACAATAATGCCAAAAGGTTACAAGACTGATATGGTCTTGTTCTATCAGATCTCTAGAACCCAACAAAAGAAACGACATTGAAATCGGATGACCGAAGCTCCTAGAAATGACCTGCAAAGGTGCACTCCTCAATAGCTTCCCTGCATAAAAATGGCTTTGGCCTGACAAATCTTTAGCATAAACCTGCTCTAAATGTCCTCCCATGGCTTTAAAAGCCTCTGGTTTATATAGATCTGAAGTTGGTAACCATATCCCAACATCCCCCCAAGATCTGGCCTCAAAAAGGGCCCAATATCCCCCAATATTGGCCAAAAATCTCCAAAAATGCTACAAAAATAAATGAAGAATCATTATTATATAGTGAAAAACCCACTTTTGCATAAATATTGGGATAAGTCCCTCTGGCTTGGGCGCGCACACCTCTTTCAAGGTCATATGGGTCATGTGGCCAAGCGCCAGCCCCCAAGGGGTTGTGTGCTAGCCCCTCCTCCTGGTCATATGGTGCTTTCTATGGAAACGAGGGTTGATCACTGCTCTTGGTTGTTGGTCTCCTACCCTTGGTCTCCTGCGTGGTGGTTGAGCCATATTCCCCGCACCTTATCCTTAATGTTGATTGTAAAAGTGTTGAGTGTTGAGGCTGTGGATGTATGGAGCGCATATAATCGGGGCTATGCCCATTACCAAACTCCATGCCAGTAGATGAGATATGTGGGTGTATGGAGGTGCTATGACCATGGGCTCGGGCTAAACCCCAACCCTTTCCGCCTCCGACCATAACCCTTTTGCAAATTCAAATATTTGTCTCGCCATATATGGTTAAGTCATGCAGTGACGGTGGGTTGGCTAGCTTGGCCCTGCCAAGCCATTAGCCTGGTGGGAGGTCACGCGTTCAAAACCAGTAGAGACCCAAAAATTTTGCAACAAACTTAACCAACCAATGGGTGCCATGTGGCAGCCCATGTCTGGGCCACATGGCACCTCACCATTCGTCGAAGCTTATGCCACATGTCAAACGCTAGATGGTCCACCTGTATGCCACGTGTCGTACGTATGTCATATGGGCGTGCCATGTGTCACCCCTACAGTGGTGACATGTGTCACTCCTAGATTGGTTCACCTGTACCTGCCCGACACATCATCAGCCTGTATGCCCAGTCAGCCTACCACGTCAGTTGTACCGACCCTACCACATCATCACAAACTATCCCTGCCACATCATCACAAACTGTCCCTGCCACGTCAGTTGTATGGTCATACAACCTGTACAGTCAGCTGCCACGTGGCACTGTACGGACTGCATAGTCATCATTTTTTTGCTTGTTTGGCCAAATGAACAGATCGCCATATTTGGAGCATACGACGTCTGTTTGAGCCCGTTCAAGTTGTGTTGAGTTCGTATCGATTAGGCCTATACACACATTCGTTTTGAAGCCATTCTGAGAACTTTTATTTTTAGGCCTTTCTGAGCCCCATCAAGCTCCTGGATCCAATTATGAATCACTTATTCAACATCATGCATGATTACTCAGATGAAGTATGGCTTTTGAGAGATGATTCAATTGATGTTATCAAATGATATTCATAATGATGATGTTGCTTGTGATTTGATCATGAGATAGCCTATGATCCGAAAAGATCT
>ML780258.1:445949-498977 GCA_009831015.1 Picea engelmannii | reverse complement strand
GGCTGAAAGCAAGGACCTTTGAATCAGGAAGATAATCAGGCTCCGCAACCAACAATATTCGACTTCGTTGGAGTCCAAACAAACTTTTTCCAACCAAGAAACCGACCAATGGAGGGGTGCCACGTGGCAGCCCAAGACTGGGCCACATGGCACCATGTTATTCGTTCACATGTATGCAACGTGTCCAACAATGATTCGTCCAGCTGTCCACAACATCTGCCCAGTCGGCATGCCATTGTACCTGCCACGTCAGCCCGTTGCCACATGTCGTATGAACCTTGTCATGTCAGCCTGTGCCACGTGTCACCCTTGTAGTGGTGCCACGTGTCACACTCTATTTCGTCCACATATGCACCTTCCCACATCAACACCTGTCCACGTCAACTTGCCACGTCACTATACGATTGTATGGCCTGTACAGTCAGCTGCCACGTCAACAGTGTACGGACTGTACAGTCATCAAATTTTCCATGTTTGTCCAAATGAACAGATCGCGATATCTTTCGCATACAACATTTGTTTGAGCCTATTCAAGTTGCATTGGGTTCGTATTGACGAGGCCTACAAACACGTCTGTTTTGAAGCTATTCTGAGCACTTTGATTTTTAGGCCTTCTTGGACCCATTTTGGTTCCTGTATCCATTATGGATCAGCCTATGTGGCTATGATGATGCTACCAGTTGAATGGTATGTTTGTGCTCAATACCATTACCTTTAATACCTCCCTAGCTAGAAGGGAGTGTTGATATTATGGTAGCTGCAAGAGGTATTAAACCTCCACGTGTAACCCTGACAAGAATAGAATATTCTAGGAAGCAAGAAGAAACCCTAAAGCATTGGACATAACCCTAGAAGACAAGTCGGCTAAAGAAAATAATTAATATTGAGTTTTTAGCCTCCAGAAACAGAAGTCATCCGAGACAACTAAGAAAGAGCAATATAAATACAAGATGTTAGAGCCCATTTGGACACACACAACTCGGAACTGCAGAAATTTAGCAAGTCCGTAAGTTTGGAGAGTAACTGCAGTTGCAACTACTACAACTTGTATTTTCGGTTTTAGGCTTGGAATTTTTTGTTGGTTATGGTTTGGACTTTCTGCTTGGTACGCTAGCTCTGGAGAGTGATACACTACGTCGATTGGCTATAAGGCCCAGGGTTTGCTTCCAAAATTATTCTCTTTCAAGGTTAAGGTGCTCGAGGGTGGCTTCGACCTATGGTTGGGTGACTATATTGTTATATTGTCTATGTTGAAACAAGCACACCCATTTTTCTAATAGGCACAAGTTTTGGAGTCTTCTAAACAAATCTAATGAATAATTAGTGGGTAAAAACTTACCTTTTATTTTGGAAACCATTATGTCCCACATCTTTATCTTTTCCCTTACTCTTATTTGTCCACCCAATTGCAAACTATCCCATTGTAATGAAATGACTTTTTAACTTGGTACATGCATTTTTTACCCTCTCGTGGTCTTCTATCTAATCAAATTCAAAATATACTTAAAGCTCTCCAATCAAATTAACTAACTTGGACTCAAAATAAAATGTGTATAAGTATTGGGCTACCACTGAGATTTGTAATGGACCTTATCATCCTTTCCCATAGTCCATGCTCTTCTTCTACATATTTTTGTTGGGTTGTTATATTCTTTGTAGTGAAAGTCGAAGGTCAAAGTGATCGACCACGAAAAGTCGAAGTCGAAGTGATCGACAACAAGTTGAGAGGTCAACTAATAAGAGGTTGTCAAGAGGTTGTGTGGCAACTAACTAAAGACCGAATGGAGGTTGACTGATAATCTAACTTGTAGTCAACTGTAACAAAATCTTGAGATTTGCGGGATTTGTAGCCAATGATTTGCATGGAACTGTAACCATTTTTGGGCACCATTCTTTAGGGTTTTGCATGTTGTAAAGCCTATAAATAAGTCACATTGTAATTGTATTAAGTTGATGTTGTTGTTGTTGATCTTCATGCTTATCTTGAGCATAAGGTTGTTGTTCATGTAGATGTAAGCCGAATTGACTACAAGGTTGTTCTTGTGTGAAGCAAGAGGGTATGATGGTGATTGTGTCTTAGGTGTAGACCAAGGCTAGTCGTGTAACCCTTTATTTTGAATGAATAAGACAACAAGAGAGTAAGACGCTCAAGGAATGTTGGTTTTCCCAATTGGGTTTCCAGGGTAAAATCTATATGTACTATGTGATTACTTTGTCGTTTACTTTCTTGCTTAAATTTGTCTTCTCCTTTCCTACTAGATTTAGCATGGAAGTCTATTTCCTAACATGTGGTATAAGAACCAAGGTTCGTAGATCTTGGATCTGAGCTAAAAACTACGTTTAGCAAGAGTTGTAAGTTAGAGATATTTAAAGTTGTGCTTGAAAGAATGACAAGTAGTTCAAGGGTAGAGATCGAAAAAATCAATGGCCAAAATTTTGAGCTTTGGAAGCTTAAAATTGAATATCTCCTTGTAGATCGAGAACAATGGGCACCGGTCTGTCCAGGTACCATTCTAATAGGTATGTCAAGGGAAGAATAGGAGAAACTTGAAAGAAGGGTGAGGAGTATGATTCGACTATGTATTGCAGATTCAGTGTTGTTGAATGTCTCAGGTGAAGACTCAGCCAAGAAACTGTGGAACAAGTTAGGAAGCTTGTACCAGTCGAAATCCTTGGTAAATAAGTTGTTCCTAGGAAATAAATTGTATCTTTTGAAGATGAGTGATAGTGGTCTGGTAACTGAGCATTTGAATGCAGTCAATACTGTAATGTGCCAGTTATCGTCTGTAGATATTAAAATCATCGAGGAGGAGAAATGTATTATCCTATTATGTTCTTTTCTAGACTCTTAGGATAACTTAGTCATGGATATAAGGAGTAATTCAACCACGTTAGCGCTAGAAGACGTGGTTGCATCTCTATTATCAGAAAAAATGAGATGACAAAACATGGAAGGATCGAGCAAAGATGCTTTAATGGTGAGAGGTCAACCGAAAGACAAAGATAAAGGTAAATTCTCTAGTAGAAAGTCTAAGTCGAAGGGTGGATCTAAATCCTCAGTTCATTCGACAAGAAGATGTTGGAAATGTGGTAAATCTAGGCATTACAAAAGGGATTGCAAGTCGAAGGTAATAGAACTCAGTGGAGGATCCGACGAGAAGCAGTCAACTGAGAGAAAGACTACTCCAAATAAAGGAGGTGATGTGTATATGGCTTCGACTAGTACATAGTCAGATCATGATGTTTGGTTGATCAACTCAAGAGTGTCCTTTCATTACGACACCTCACAAAGAATGGCTCTATGAATATGAGAGATATGAAGGGGGAGATGCATTCTTGTGGAACGACTCAACAACCAAAATTGTTGGACGGGGAAGAGTTCGACTAATACTGTAGGATGGGAGGACTAGAACCCTTCCAAGTGTGCTACATACTACGGGGTTGGCAAGAAACCTGATATCTATAAAAGAATATGAGTGATGCAAGAGTGCACACTCTATTTTAGAAGGATACGTGCAAAATGGTCAGGGGTACAATGGTTTTAATGAAAGGAGTTTAGATTGGAACCCTATACAAGTTGTTAGAGAATGTTGAATTGATTGGATGCAACAACATTATTGTTCCTGAAGTTGAATTGACTTCAACTCGACCTGACTCATCTCAGGCTAAGTCGATTCAAATCGACCCAACAATTTTTCGTCAAGTTGACCCAACCATGTTTTGGCAAGAGACGATGGGACACATTGGAGAAAAGGGACTTAGAAATATGCACAACAAAGGTATGGTCGAAGGTTTTCTTGATTGTAATCTGGAAGTGTATTTTTCTGAACATTGCATATATGAAAAACAAAATGGAGATAGGTTCCCATCTGGAGTGATAAGGGAGAATGGGATTCTAGAATTGATTCACAGTGTTGTGTTTGGGTCTGTAATACTGCCTTCACTTGGTGGATCCATGTATTATGTTCTCCTTCATAGATGATTTTTCTACAAAGACATGGGTATATTTTCTAAGGAAGAAATCTAAGGTTTTCGAGAAATTCAAAGAGTTTAAATCTTTTGTGGAAAACCAAATCAATGAGAAGATTAAGGTGCTAAGAACTGACAATGGTGTTGAATTTTGTGGAGAGGATTTTGAGCAATTCTGCAAGCAATGTGGCATGGCATGCCAAAATACCACACCATATACCCCACAACAAAATGGAGTTGCCGAGAGAATGAACAGAATGTTGATGGACAAGGCAAGGAGCATGCTAAGTGGTGTTGGGATGGCACAAGAATTATGGGCAGAGGTAGTCAACACGATAAAGTATCTGGTAAATACGTCTCCTTCGTCAACACTAGTTGACATGATTCCACATGAGGTATGGTTTGGTAAGAAGCCTTCACTTTCACATCTCAAAGTATTTGGCTATGATGCATTTGGACATGTTCCCAAAGAAAAGAGGAGCAAGTTGGACAAGAAGGCAATTAAGTGTATTTTCATCAGATACAAGGAAGGATACAAGCTCTAGGATCCTGCATCAAGGAAAAAAATGTACAGTTGAGATGTGGTCTTCAAAGAAGTCAGAGGTAAGTCCAAGTCCATAGTGGTTCAAATAGAGAAAGATCTAGAGAAGGTGAGGTTTGAACTGAGGAATGAAGAAGATGATTCAAATGAGTCGACTAAAACAAATGAAGAGGTGGAATAGTCGACCACAGTTGTAAGGAGGTCTAAACGAGTAAGAAAAACAATCGAAAGGTATAGTCTGCTTGATTTCCATTCCACATTTGTGTTAACTGCCACTGACAAGGAGCCCAAGTCAGTCAGGGAGGTAGTTGAATCAGCAGAGGGTAGACTTTGGAAGGACACCATGGTCAAAGAGATGGAATCCTTGCACAAAAATGAGACGTGGGATTTGGTTGAATTACCTGGTGGAGGAAAGCCCATCAATACCAAGTGGGTGTTCAAGAAAAAGATGAACACAATAGGTCAAGTCAAGAAATTCAAAAATTGACTGGTAGCGAAAGGATATTTCCAGGTCGAAGGAGACGACTTCGGTGAGATTTTTTCCCTTGTTGGAAAATTAACTTCCATTAGAGTACTAATGTCTTTGGCTGCATAATTCAATATTGAAATAGAGCAAATGGATGTGAAGACTGTTGGGTATGTGTTATATTCTTTGCATGAGTAGTAGTGTTTGAGCATCTGCGCTAGGCGCGCAGGGGGGTGCAGGGGCAACGCCCCCGATTTTTTTTTTTTGTTCACATCGAGACCGCATTGTATTTAGGTGGTTTTTCGGCACATGGTTTCTTTGCCGATGGTTTTCTATTTCCGGTTAAGGAATTAGGGTTTTGGACTAATTCAGGTCATTGGGTTAGGGTTTTGGATGTCGCTAGCTCCTATATGTATTTTGTATTGTAAACATTGTAACCCAATGAATGAATATAGAATATGTTGGTTTTCTCGGTTTGGGTTTCCAGGGGAAAAATCTTTGTGTAATGTTTGTATTTGCCATTGTATATTTTCTGTTCTTTTCTTAATATCTGTTTGCAGTGGATATTGTACAAGGTTAGAATTTACAAAGACAATGTTCCTACATGGGGACCTAGAAGAATAAATCTACATGAAACAACACGAAGGATTTGCAGTAAAGGGCAAAAAAGAGTTAGTGTGCAAGTTGAAAAGATTCCTTTATGGTATAAAGCAATCACCAAGGATGTGGTACAAAATATTCAACATATATATCCTTAGTTTGAGATTTGTGAGAAGCAAGGTTGATCACTATGTATATTCCAAGGAAGAAGGTGACCATTTCATATATGTAGTATTGCATGTTGATGATGTGTTGTTGATTGGAAACAACATGGATGCAATAAATGAGGTGAAGAAGCAACTATCCTCCAAGTTTGACATGAAGGATCTTGGTGCAATGAACTTAATCTTGGGTATGGAGATCAAGACAAATCTAACAACTATAAAGCTTTGGTTGAAACAAAAAAATTATATTGAAATTTCTTTGAAATGTTTCAACATGCATGATTGCAAACCTGTTTCTTTGAATTGTATATTGAAATTTCTTTGAAATGTTTCAACATGCACAGGAGCAAAGCTAATTGCTGAACAATGTCCAAAGACACATGAAGAAATAAAGTACATGGCACATGTTCCCTATGCAAGTAATGTTGGTAGTCAGATGTATGCAATGCTTTGCACTTGACTAGACATTGCTCATGTAGTGGGAGCATTGAGCAAATACATGTTAACACCTAAGAAAGAGCACTAGACAACTGTCAAAAGAGTATTCAAGTATTTGTGTGGCACAAAAGATTATGCTATATGCTACCAAGGGAAACCTAGAGCTTTGTCAACGTCAACTGGGCTTGAGATCTGGATCCACGAAGTTTGACCAGTGGATATGTGTTCAATATGTTTGATGGAGCAATTAGCTGGATGAGTAAACAATAACACGACAACAGAGGCCGAATACATGGAAGCCACTCATGGAAGCAAATAAGCAGGATGGTTACAAAGGTTGTGTTCAGGGATTGGGTTTGAGCAAAGAGCTATGAAGATAAATTGCGACATTCAAAGTGCAATATTTCTGGCAAAGAATCCAACATATCATTCCAGAACAAAGCGTATTGATGTATAATACCATTTCTTAAGAGACACGGTGGAAAGTAACAAGGTGGTGTTGGAGAAAGTAGACACGTTGGAAAATATAACAGACTCTTTGACCAAGTATGTGAGTGTTGTGAAGTTATCTTGGTGTAGAGAGGCAATGGGCATTGCCGTCCTAAGTTTGTGAAAAAAAGTTCAAGTTATCGTGTTTCAACAAAGAAGGCAACAATTGGGAGAATGTTGGGTTGTTATATTCTTTCTAGTAAAAGTCGAAGGTCGAAGTGATCGATCGGGAAAAGTCGAAGTCAAAGTGATTGACAACAAGTCAAGAGGTTGGCCAACAAGAGGTCATTAGGAGGTTGTGTGGAAATTGATTGAAGTTCGAATGGAGGTTGATTGGTAATCTCACTCGTAGTCGACTGCAACAAAATCTCGAGATTCACAAGATTTATAGCCAATGATCTGCATGGATATGTAACCATTTTTGAGCGTCATTCTTTAGAGTTTTGCATACTGTAAAGCCTATAAATAAGGAGTGTTGTAACTGTATTAAGTTGATGTTGTTGTTGATCTTCATGCTTATCTTTAACATAAAGTTATTTTTCATATAGATGTAAGTCAAATTGGTTGCAAGGTTGTTCTTGTGTGAAGCAAGAGGGTATGATAACGTTTGTGTCTTAGGTGTAGACCAAGGTTAGTCATGTAACCCTTTATTCTGAATGAGTAAGACAACACTAGAGCAAGACGCTCAAGGAATGTTGGTTTTCTTGGTTGGTTTTCCAGGGTAAAATCTCCATATAATGTGTGATTACTTTGTTGTTTACTTTATTGCTTAAATCTGTCTTCTCCTTTCCTACTAGGTTTAGCGTGGAAGTCTATTTCCTAACAAATTTCTATGGGATTTTTGTTCTCCTTCATATTTATTGTCATCAACCAACTGAATTTCAACAACCCTTCATTATGCCACTTCCATGGCATCCATCCTCACCAACATTTCCCTTAGTATTTGTGTAATGTCCTTTCTAGCACACATCCTTCATGGTCTACCTCAATCTCATATGATGATAATTCCTCTCATTGCCACATCATAGTCCACAATGCAATCTCATTCTTCTACAATTTCTTACCACATATTCTATTTCTGCAATCATGAAGTAACTTTTAAACTCACACTCACTCAAGTTCAACTTTCTTTGTTACCACTTGATGTAGCCATGGGATACAATGTTTAATAACACATAATTAAACAATTTGTAAAACAATATCACAAATTCAAACAAAGTTGAGTGAGAACACATTTCATCTCTTCAAGAGCCAAAGGATTTATAATCATATTATATAAATTATGCACAAGGCCAAGCTTGAATTACATGTAACTTCCCCAATTTATACCGCTCCCACTGGAAAATGTCACAACCCCTAAGTTATGAACTCACAAATGTCTCCAACTGTGCCTTCCCGATCTATTGATAATTGCTACTTTACTTCTTAATTGTCAAGGAGTTCAATCCTTCTAGTTCCATTGGTTGCTGTAACAACATATGATTAGGTCTTACTTGCAAAATGGAACTTGCCAGGATTAATCTTGGGCCCTCGATTGTCAACTATCTGACAACTCATTATTAAGACTCTTGACATCATTCACTTGACTCCTTCATGAAACCTTGATGTACAATGAGAGTCATTGATCTTCCTTTAATTTGATGAATCTCAGGTATTTTGGAAGAGTTTCACCCCAAACCCCCTCAAAAGTTCGATGGAATTTCATTAGTCGATGTGATATTGATCATATGATGTTAAATCAATCTCACCCTTTAAAACCTCACACACAACCAACATGACCTTTAGAGCATGAATATGAATGTGGACCTATTCTAAATATGACCTGTATGCAAAGTAATACAACTTGATTTAAGCTTAATTTTCATATGTGAAACCCTATCACTTCAAACTAGGGCCTTGCAATCTTTTATAACATCATAAAAACTAGAAATTTGATTAAAATTTGAAATTAAAATGTAAATTGTTTTTGACGGTGCGAAATTACTAATAAACTAGAGATAATCTCCCATTCCAAATATATTTGAAAAAAACCCAAACAATATATCTAAGACATTAACCCTACTCCAACTAAAGAAGTAACCAAAAAGATAGAGTTCTCATGAAAATCCAAATAAGAAGTTTGAGGACGAAACCCTAAATTGGGCCTTAGAAGGGTTTCCCATTAAATTAATCTACACGACTTCTCTCCTTTGTTAACAATGACTTTAAGAATCCCCAAGAGACGCGGGAAACTTTAATTACAGCTAAATATAATTTTGAGATCCGTGACAGTGGGGTTAGGGAATACATGAGAACCTTAGCCATGTTTGTGCTTTGGGTTCGGTCGATATTATTTTATATATAAAGCAGACCGCATTTGGCTGTCCTGGCCAACGTTGGCGGGCAGGCAAGGTCGTCTGTATACATTTTCACTATATCGACTGAGCTCAACTCCGAGGCATTATCAAGCCTCCTCATCATCAATCAATCAAGAATGGTACGCCTTTCCTACTCAATTTCTGCACAGCTTCTATTTCATCTCTTAACTTTACCTCTTTTTCACGTGCCTGCACAAGATTTTCAATAAAAATAGCGTTTCACTGAATGCAATCATTACTCTCTGTTATTCCCTTGTTGATGAGAAAAACCGAGGTAATTGGTTTTCTTCATATGCCCTTGCGTGGGGCAGTCTTAGGTTCGTCAGGCAAATATATTCCACAGCCTTTCCGTCATTCGCACGGGCAGCTGAGCAGAGGAGGTGAACTGAGCTCTCTCCACAGTTTCTTGTTTTATTTTGGGCGTGTTTGCGGTGAGATCCATATCGCCAGCAGAATGATGCTTGCTGGAACAGAACGGGCGTCGTCCTCGTGGCAAATATTCTTGCGAACTGTACGTGGGAGGTAAACCCATTGAACATGCAAATGATACCCAGTTTTTTAAAAAGTTTAATGATTACCGGCCGATACTTTCAAGATAAAACGGAACCGATAAAATCTGGGGCTGAATTGGGTGTGAAATAGTCTGGAGAGATTAGCAGTTGGGGCTCAGATAAATTTGTCATGTTGGGTATTCCCCATAGGATTGATTAGATATTTGTGTTAATTTCAAGCATTAGAACGTTCTGGAAATCCTTTTAAATAACAGAGTGATAATAATTGCAAAAGCACAAGAAAAAGGCAGTAGAAATATAAGGAAGTTAGTAAACAAACAGATTGCAAATAACTATACTCTGAGTAAACAAGAAGCAGCCGCTGATATTGAGGAAGAATCCAACTGAACCTTTCTGATGTGGACGGTTGAAGCTGCCGGGCTCTACGAATCTAGTAGTCTATCTTCCTGAGATATCTTTTTATCAGCTTATAATATGTATTTTCAACATGCTGTTGTTTTGGCTATTGAATCTACAGACGAGGGAATCTTATATATCGAACTTCAGCTAGGTATTGCTTCTATATCTGGTTGTGCTGCTATGCCTTTCTAATAGACCAACGTGAGTTTGGCCTATCAAGCGAGTGTGCTGTCCATGTATTATCTTGTACCTTTTGATTGACAGAACTCCTAATTTACAACCAGGTGATAGTTCCGGAGGAAAAGCTATTGCTTTTATTTTTGTTCCCTGATGAAATCTGCCTCTAAGACTTAGATGCTGTGACTCAGTGATACCTATTCCGTCAAAATCACCCAGCACTTTGCCCCCTGACCTTGATAGCTTGTACAATAAGCCTGCCCACACGGGAGAGAACCTAGGTTGTTTTCATGGCAAGAAATTCAACTTATCAGGAGATTCCCTGCAGACACAGAAGAAGCCAAGACGTATAAACAGTCAACAATTTTAATTGCTAGATATCAACAATCAGAGATTCTAAATCCAGGCATTGACCTTTGCTTGATTTTTGTTATTCGAGCATTATTTGTTGGATTAGGAATATTTTTTGATTTATAGTGAAATTAACAGCCATACCTATAGCTTTTCACAAATACTATGTGTTCATCTATTGTTAACGTTGTTAGATTTACATGTGTGAGAGGAACTCTTTCTTACAAGCTTTCCCACCAATACAGTTGCCTTTATCTCTTATACTCAACTAACATTTACACACAGGGAAGAAACAATGGAGGTGGTATTACTAAAGAGGACCTTAGATTCAGACTAGGAACTTGGAGGGGATGAACGGGGACATTTTTTTTGGTAGATCAAAAGTGGAATTGTATTAATCATACACAAACTGATACAAACTTGGGATGGAGTGATCAGTTACCAAGAGAATTATATGAGATCGGCATAGATAAGATTGTGAGATTCTGGCCTTAATCATATCAGGGTTTTGAGATCTATATATTGTAATTTTTACCCTGACTCAAAATTTGCTCATTAAACATTGGGCTGTATCCAGACTATCCTTCATATCATTTTAACATGTTAATTACTAGATATAGACTACAAAATTGTTTTCTGCAAAGATGACAAGGTATGTGAACTGTCAAAAACGAGGGTGCTGTAGGTGCCTGGGTGCTTGCTCTAATCCAAGCCTGAGTGGAAGCCTTCATTCTTCCATCTCTATACAATTAGTGCCCTCCTCATACTAGTTCTGTCCTAGAATACTGGTTTCACCATCTTTATCCTTCCTACCTCCACCTTTTGTTACACGCTCTAGAGGCTTGATAATCATCAGAATTGCTTTTTAATCCCTTTCCGTCTACTAAGGTACCTGCACAATAAAACCTTTTAGATTGTCCATCTGCAGGTCCACTTCCTCTCTCCATTCTACCTTTTTGTTCTTGCTTCCCATCTTTCCTTGACACAATTAATCACCCATTCCACAGGCTCTTCATGTTCTTGTTCAAACTTTGCAACCAAACATTAACAAACCACTGGTTGACCAATACACCTTGTAAATGGAAATCCACATATAGTGCAACGTTATAGAGACTTCTCCTTCCTCTGTTATCTTTGGGAATCGATCCTTGAGCCATTCCTTGAAACATCCCTTCTTTGAACTTTGACTCTTCCTTGGCTCACTCTTGTATATTTTTTATGAGTTTGGGAGGGAAGAGTCTGGTCATATTAGCGTGTTATTTCTTTGTAATCTCTTCCCACCTTCCCTTCATAGAGTAGCCTCCTTCTTGGGCTTGGCCATAGAAAAACACACCATTGTTCCTCATGGATTTCTCACTAGAATGTCTAATTGAACCTTGAAAAGGGTTGCCTCTTCTTCCAACACTGGATAGCCAAAAACTCAAACACGACAAGTGAGAAAAGTCCTTAGAGCGGACAAAAGGAAATAATTGTAGAAGGTGCGGGCATTCAAAAATGACAACAAATACTCCAAGAGGAAATGCTTGCTAGTTAAGGGCAAAGACGATGCAACACTAAGCATTGCTAATGCTCCCAAGGAAAGAGCATATAAAAGACTGGAAAACAAAGAGAAATAAATACTTCCAACTTTGAGGAGAGGAATCACCGTTGTGGAGAGGACAAGACTATACCAGATGAATAAAAGGCCTAAACTTCTTGGTTTACAAATGTTTCCACTGCAAACTTGATCCAAGAGACCACTAAACCCAAAACACAGACGTAAACCAAAGATTTGACATTGAGAGTGATTTGTTAAAATAAAAAAAATCTACTTGAACTATTATAAGAGATCTAAGTTATAGAGGAAAAAGGCAAGTCTTGGTTGCAAGCTTGAGGAGTCGTGATTGCTTTCTCAATGATTGCTTGTACCTCCATTGATAATCGCGATTCTCCCTCTTTAGAGGTATTATGGGGCCCACTTACCCATTTCATGACATGTGGTGAGAGTGAGTGGGAATGCTAATAGCTGGGGGAATAAGTATGTAGTTTACTTGTTTGCTTTGTTGATTCATCTTCTCAAATAAATGGTCATTCCCTATGTTTTGGGGGATATTCCTAAATTTTAGGAGGTTAACTTAAATAGGGACCTGCCTCAAGAGATTGCCCTTGAATTGCTCATCAGGTTGGTATCTTTCGTTTGGTGTGATTTAGTGAAAATATTAATGGTGTAATATTTTTAGAAATGGCTTGTGGAGGAACTTTCCTTAATTTTGAGGAGGCTTTGTAGGAGAGTGGTGGATCCAACCTCCACATGTGGCCTTTCAATGGACCTGGATGCAAGTCTAGTTTCATTGGTGCCCAACCTCATGGACCTAAGTTTGTTATTCTAGGAGTTATGAGGCAAAGAGTGATGACAGGTCAAGTATTTTCAATAACATGTTTTAATTGGTTCACGAGGTGATATAAGTGTAAAATATGCTTTTAGCTTAAGTGCACCCTGTTGTGATCTGGAAATTCCTAACAGGAAACCTAAGAGGAGTTTGGATAACTATAGGATTATGAGCCAATGTCACCTCATTCAAGCTCTTTATCACTTTGGGCTGGTGCTTCGCCAAATTTAATGGGGCTTCCCTTAGAGGTTTGTCCATGAAATGTATGGGGTTTATTGAATATTTAACCTTAAATATGGATTTACTCACTGTTGTTTAGTACAATTTTAATAAAAAATCAGCAAAATCAGGGAGTGAAATTGTTAGGGCAGCTATCTAGAAATATTAATTAATAATAATAAATGCAATAGACCTAAGTTGCAGGAAACGCCACCCCCCTCGGTTTCGGGCAGGAAATCGGTACGAAACTTGGAAACTCGTACGGTACGGCTAGGAAACGCCCCCGGCCATACCATACGGCGTTTCTTGATTTGGAAATGCCGTACGGTACGACTGGCGGCGTTTCCTGGCCGTACCGGCCCGTACGACTAGCGTTTCGGGCGTCTTTGAGGCAAAATAAGAAAAAAAAAGGGGGGCCATGGGGCCCCCAAACAGTCAAATATATATATTTTTTGCATTTTCTATGTTGTTCTTGCATCATTATTGCATTTTTTTAGTGCATTTTTTTTGCATCATTATGTTTTTCTTGTAGTATAATGCCTTATTTAAAAAAAAACTATATATACATATATATATTTTTAATTTTTTTTATATACGACGTTTTCACCGGACGTTTCCATTTTTTGGGGGCCTGTTTTGTACCGTCCTGGTTTCGGAAACTTGGAAACGTTTCCCTGTTTCGTGCAACTTAGCAATAGACATTAAAAATTCACTAATTAATGACTATTTACCCCTATTTTTGCAATAAAACGTTGCAGATCAATGATTTGAATCAGTGGAAAAGGCTAAGGAAACACTTGCAATCAACTTTCAATGGTTGATGGCAAGCAACCCCTTCACTTTCTAATTATTTTACTTGCTGGTTGCAAAGATATTCATAAAGTTTGCCTTGATTTATGTTTTTAATTAATAAAATTGTTTATCGGTGTTTGTCCTTTATATGGAGTTAATGAAGCAAATTGAATGAAAGTAAATAGGGCAAACAAAATTGTATGTATCCTATACACCTAAAACTTGAAAGCGAATAGAAATAAGAGCGAGTAAGAGTCTTACGCAAGTGAAGAAATTCTTACCAAGCACTAGAAGCAATCAATTGGTTACCAAAAGGATGATGATTTGTACTTTATTACTGAAAGTCTGTGGACAATGTAGAATCTCCAAGTAGGTAGGAACACATCAACATGCCAAAAGGTCTTTAATGTCCAATCTCTTTGCTCCAAATGGTGTTGATACAATCATGATATTGTAATGAATGATTCAGGGAGTACAATGGTCTCAAGCTTTCACTCTCAACAACTAGATCTCAAGGGAATAATGGAAGCAAGAAGATAGAACGATACAAAGCATTGATGGTTGTCTACTTTGCTTGCACTCTTATTTATAGCAGAGAGAAGGAGAGAAAGGAGAATAAAGAATAAAGGTATGCTTTGCTTTGGAAACCATCTTGAAAAAGGAAGAAAACACCCTTGTCATACACTAAAAAGCCATTGGAAATTTCCCAAAATAACACAAATGGGGGTGACCTTCTCTTTCTAAAGATAGTTTGCATGCATGCCCAATCTGATAGAAGATAGAAAAGGAGAAAAGCATGCCATGTCACCACTTTCAAAAGCATTAAAAGTTGCTTAGAATACCCTTCCCGTATAATGGAAAAATTAAAGAGATGGTCTCAAGGAATGTGCACCACCTCTCTAGTCCATCATTGAGAAGAAAAACTACAAAAAGAGGCTAAAAATCCTTCTCAAGGAATGCACTCCACTTAGAGAAGATAAGACAAAAGGGGAAAAACATGCCAAGGATGGAAAATGAGTCTCCAAGTAAAGTATCCAAGCGGAGTCCTAGTAAAGCCCCCTTTCCCAACATAGAGAGCTTTTACTTTGAGAGACAAGTAAGTCAACTAAGGTGACTTTCCTAGCATAGAAGCTTTCTAGGTGTGCCAGTCAACATGGAGAAAGCTTACTTTAGAAAGCAATGCATGCCAAAGATTCCATCTCAATGTGGTGTGCATTAGTCAAGGATAAATGTCACATGTCAACAAGTCACTCAACCATTGTGAATCCTTTCTAGTGAGGGTGCACACCTCCATGGGCTCTAGGAAGATGATACTTGCCCACAAGTAGGGCACACCCCATAGAGATGGTCTCAAGGAATGTGCACCACCTCTCTAGTCCATCATTGAGAAAAAAAACTACAAAAAGCGGCTAAGAATCCTTCTCAAGGAATGCTCCTCCAGTTAGAGAAGATAAGACAAAAGGGAAAAAACATGCCAAGGATGGAAAAATGAGTCTCAAAGTAAAGCATCCAAGCAAAGTCCTAGTAAAACCCCCTTTCCCAACATAGAAAGCTTTAACTTTGAGAGACAAGGAAGGCAACTAAGGTGACTTTCCTAGCATAGAAGCTTTCTAGGTGTGCCAGTCAACATGGAGAAAGCTTACTTTAGAAAGCAATGCATGTCAAAGATTCCATCTCAATGTGGTGTGCACTAGTCGAGGATAAATGCCACATGTCAACAAATCACTCAAGCACCGTAAATCCTTTCTAGTGAGGGTGCACACCTCCATGGGCTCTAGGAAGTTGATACTTGCCCACAAGTAGGGCACACCCCATAGAGATGGTCTCAAGGAATGTGCACCACCTCTCTAGTCCATCATTGAGAAAAAAAACTACAAAAAGCGGCTAAGAATCCTTCTCAAGGAATGCTCTCCAGTTAGAGAAGATAAGACAAAAGGGAAAAAACATGCCAAGGATGGAAAAATGAGTCTCAAAGTAAAGCATCCAAGCAAAGTCCTAGTAAAACCCCCTTTCCCAACATAGAAAGCTTTAACTTTGAGAGACAAGTAAGGCAACTAAGGTGACTTTCCTAGCATAGAAGCTTTCTAGGTGTGCCAATCAACATGGAGAAAGCTTACTTTAGAAAGCAATGCATGTCAAAGATTCCATCTCAATGTGGTGTGCACTAGTCGAGGATAAATGCCACATGTCAACAAATCACTCAAGCACCGTAAATCCTTTCTAGTGAGGGTGCACACCTCCATGGGCTCTAGGAAGTTGATACTTGCCCACAAGTAGGGCAAACCCCATCTAGATCCACACATAGGATAGGACCATGAAAAAGTCATATGTCGGAGTTGGATTAGGGCGCACATCTCTAGTTCTAAAAATACACTACATCACAAAATACCAAAATTGAAGGATTAACTCCTACTTGTGATGTTTAATGATTCAATTGCAATATGTTAATGAAGAAGACCAAGCATAGAAGTCTACGTAAGAATCAAAGATGAGAAGAAAAGAGAGATGTTAGGGATGAAGATTGTTTGAGAGATTCATGGTAAGATCTAAGGAGATACTATTGGAGATCGTTATGCATACGGTTGAACTAAATATTCAATTATGACATAGTTGTCATGGTCACTTAAATTTATATAAAGGGACCAATTGTACAATAGAAACACACACGAGAATGGTTTAATTTAATAGAATTTTCCCTTTTGGGGGTTTCTTGAGTGTAAACTCCTGGTGTCCCTTGCTTTGTATATGTTTTTTGTGTATTTTTTGTTGGTTACTAAAACCAACATTTGGTGTCAGAACAATGGTATCACTGAAGATTAATTCTTTGCTATGTGAGATTATTTCTTTGCCATGTGAGATTAATTCTTTGCATTGGGAGTAGCTCCCTGAACCATATTTAGTGAGTTGCTGAATCCCATTGTTTCTTTGTTGTGTATTGTTTAGTACGCGATTCATCATTATTCATGCTCTAAGTTTGGGGTTTTGTGTAGGTAATAAATTCTTACAAAGGTTGTTTTAACATTGCAATGCGGTAGCAATGCCACATCACAAATTTAAACAACGGAACTTGGGATGCAGTTACTCTGTTCACATTGCAACACATGACATTGGGTAGAAGAAGCCGCCCAACAAGGCGAAGCATTTGTAGAGACTAAGAGAAGAAGACTGTTGGAGAGAAGAGGTCGTGGATTGAAGTTAAGCCACCAAAGGGTATTGCACAACAAATCCTGTGAACAAATGCTACCTTCTTGTTCTTTAAAGAACAATACCAGAAAATAAATCAAAATTGAGATGGTTATAGAGATCTGTTGTGTGTGGCATAAGAGAATTTGTTGCTATCACATTTTCGAGTAGATGGCATTGTTGTTTCCAAGAGATGGTATCGACCCAAAAGAAAGAAGAAGTGTAGCCTTTGTTGAATAAAGGTCGTGTATCAGTCATTGTGAAGGTCAAGATGAATTAGGGGAAGCTTAGTAATACATGAATAATCGACTTGAAAGTAAAGAAGTGTGTAGTTTCATCCCAGAAGGAGGAGCTCACAAGACAACTGGAAAAAGAGGTGCATTGTTAGGATGATGGCCCACTCATACACCAGTGAGAAAAAGATGCACGATATGCATTAAATAAAGGTATATGTGTTTAAATTTCAAGAGAGCTACGTTATTTGTCTTTATATGGACAAGCAATTCACCTTAATCTTATCAAGTAAAGAGGAGAAGAGTGAAAATTAATGCCCTTTTGTTAAACATGGTGGCTTGGGAAATGCACAAGGTCCATTGGGATCCTTATGAAAAGGGTTTGATTTTTTTTCTAATCCCATTCACATAAGGGACGATTGGTTTTTAGTGCTCAAATGGGCCATATGAAAGTCATTAATATTGGTGTCATTGAACTCTAAACGATGTCTTGTCACAAAGATTAAATGGTAATGTTGTCATAAAAAGTATTATGGTCAAAGTCTTTTTGAATAAGACTAAGTTATTTTATTCTTAGGTTCAAGAGAAAGGAAATTTGAATGGGTGCATGATCAATGTTACTTAACATCCCTATTTAAAATTCATGGTCAAGTTATTTTTATGTAAAAAGTAAAAAATAAAATCATGTTGACTAAAGCCCAGGTGTAAGTAGCAAGATTATTGTTATTGTTATTGTTAAGTCTTTTAAGACAAAGTGAATCAAGTCAAGTCAATGTCGGAGACAATGTTGAAATTGAAGTTGAATTTGAAGTGAAGTCAAATAGAGTCATAGTGAAGGTCAAGTCATGTCAAATCATGATAGCGGTGCGTCAATTAAGTTTACCAAAGTCAATTAAGTTTGCCAAACTATGGTCATAGGTTGCCTTCTTGGCCCTTTATCACTCCAAAAAACAACATTTATGCAGATATACAAAAAAGACAGATGAAGAAAGATAAAGATGCAGACTCCATGACATAAGAAAATGATAAAGGAAAGTACAAGCAAAATGAAGAAAGAAGAAGGCATCAAGAACAAGATGAAAGAAGAAGACAAAATAAGCAGAAGGCAATCTCCTAGACATAAACAAATGAAGCAAAAGGCAAGGGCATATTGAAGAGAAAATAGACAAGGAAGAAGATGAGGATGAGCCAACAAAGAGAAATGACAAAAGATAATGAATGGATGAAGAATGAAGCAAAAGCAAAGGAAGAAAGAAAGATGGTGAAAATGCAGGAAAGAAGAAGCAAGGTAAGAATAAATATTACCATGTGTTCATAAATTGAGATGCATAAGCAGCGAATCCATGAAAAATGACATCCCTAAGAAATGGTCCTTCTTGAATAATGTTTTTTGATGAAGGAAAGAAATTGGCCTTGCACTAATGTTTGTATAAGGGCTAGATTAACTTGAACTTAAAATTTGAAATCTTATGTACTTGAGTCAAATGTTGATGTAAGCCCCGATGAGGCAAATATACCAGCGTAATTTGAATGTTGAATGGTTTGTGGTAAACCAAAAACCACTTGTCATGATAGAGGAAGGTTGGTCAACTAGAAACCACTTGATGTAATGAATGGTTCGCGGTAAGCCGAAACCACTTGAGAATTGTAGCGGTTAAGGGTAAACCAAAGTAAAACCTAGAGAATGTAATGGTTGAGGGTAACCTAGAAAAACCCAGAGTGTGGTTATGAGTAAGCCAAAGAAAGCTCATGATGATGATTAGTGATGATGTAGGGAGAGTGAAAATGTTTGTGACTAAATTATTGCCAAACCATGTACGAGAAAAAGTTTCCTAGAGAAATGGTGGATACAATGGTTGGTGATCCATGTATTCCGGTGGATGGTAACTTTTTTGTATGGACTTCAACAAACACAATGCTTATGTTTTGTAGGTACATGATGAAAACTGAAGAAGATTGAGGATGAAAAATGAAGAAGAGGAGACAAAGGATGAAGTCAAAAGACCAAAAGATGAAGATCCCAGAAGACAAAAGATGAAGAGAAAGAGCATCGAAGGAAAATATCATAGAAGACGAAAATGGGACCAATTGAAAAGACAATTGAAAAGATAGAGGATGATGATTACATATTGAAATCACAAGTATTAATTATGGGGGAGTATGAAGGATTATCTCCTACTTGTGATGTTTAATGAATACATTGTAATATGTTAACGAAGAAGACCACACATAGAAGTCTACGTAAGAGTCAAATATGAAAAGAAAAGAGAGATGTTAGGGATGAAGATTGGTTGAGAGATTCATGGAAAGATTTAAGGAGATACTATTGGAGATAGTTATGCATATGATTGAACTAAATATCCAATTATGACATAGCTGTTATGGTCACCTAAAGTTATATAAAGGGACCAATTGTACAATAGAAACACATGTGGAAATGGTTGAATTTAATAGAATTTTCTCTTTTGGGGGTTTCTTGAGTGTAAACTTCCGGTGTCCCTTGCTTTGTTTATGTTTTTGTGTATTTTTTGTTGGTTACTAAAACCATAAAAAATGCTTTGAATCTTTTGAAAATTGAAACCCATCTTCACAATGAGGAGGGCTTGGGGCATGTACTATTTTTTAGAAAAAACAAGAAGCATACAAGTACATGTTCTTCTATCACCACCAAAATTGGTACTCATGTTGTCTGCCATAAAGGGTATCTAGAAAAGGTATGATCAATTTGAAAATACAAAAAACAAGAAAGTGCATTTCCTCTGATCATTGTCAAATCTAAAATCTATGTCCTCAATAAACAATATCCTAAAAGTGATCAATTTTAAAAAATATGGACCTTTTAAAAATAGAAAGTCACCCAAAAAGCAAGTCTCGAAAAATTGGAAGTACCCTTTTAGGGCTCACATCCTACCATGCACACATCAAATATTACATGTCACATGTATTGGGAAGTTTGTAATCTTGTGCTTTGAATGTATGCTTTAGAACTACTTTCCTCGACTTTGATTAACAAAGATTTGCTACCATGTGCCAAGTATGATAGCACTCATGAACCATTGATGTTGAATGGTGAACTTTGTAATGTTGAGTTCATGTTGTAGTATGTTTATGAGCCATCAATGTCAAATGATGAACTTTTTGATTAGTCCACCTCAGAATGTACCCACAAATCATTGATGCTGGAACGCATGAATGTATTTGGAAGAAATTCATTTTGGGTGTTAACACACCCAACATATGTGTTGAGTCTTCAGGGATGAGTGAGTGGAGTCCTAACAACTAAACCCTTACTCCAGAGTAATACACACTTACTTTTGATCTCTTCCTAGGCTTTTGTGCATTCACTCATCTTGAGGGGACTACTAGGGTTTGGGAGGACAAGTGAAGAAAAATAAATAACTGATGTTTTGAGGGGCTAGCTTATTCTATTAGCACATTTTTGAGGGCATATCTTAGGGCATCTAAGTGTGGTAACTATAGGAAACAAAGTTTGGATGACAAATCAGATCTTATAGAGGGTGTAAGGGCATCTTCAGACTTTCATCCACTACAGGGTGGCAATCCATTAGGTGGTAGTTGGATTGAAGTAGTGTTTGAGCTACACATTTTGCTCTTAACATTTCGTGATTGTTTCTAGCAGTGAGACTCCTCCCTTTCATTTCATTGGCACCAACATCTTGAACTTGAAATCATTACTTTGTTCATGTGTAGTGGTTTGGTTTGGGGAGTTAAAACTAAGAATATTAGTGCAACACTTGATCGTTCATATGGTATCCATTGTTCTTCATCTTCCAACTTGAAGTAAAGTAGGAGCGATTTCTAGGTGTCTCTATTCACATTCCTCTCTATTTTAATCATTTGTGATTTGATCAATGGATGCAATAAGATATTTAGTCCTTATTTATTCTCTAATCATTTTCTTGTTGATTTTTGTAGCTTCGAGAGGTATTCCCACAAGAGGCCGTGGTGTCAAGAATGTGGGAATCTTCGTTGGCACCATATTACTCTTTCGTTTCGGTGAAAACAACCTTGGAATGAGGCTGGGCCTCATGGGCTTTGTGGGCTTGTGTTGGGGTTTCACACCCACAAAGAGGAATTTAATATTCTAATTTAATGTTCGGTTTAGTGGAGGTCTCCTTAGAGTAAGCTAAGGGCTTCTAATCTCACATTAGACTCCTATAAAAGGAGAGGAGAAGATTGTGACATCTCATTATGACATTATGGAGTTAGCATAAGTGAGTAAACACTTGTGCTAAGGAGCATGGCAATTTCAACAAGGAGATTTCAGCACCTAGGCAATCTGGCCTAGGGTTTCTGGTCTTCATTTTTCTGTTCTTGGTAGGGATATCACATGTGTGAGGGAAAGGAAGCTACATGTGTGAAGGAGGAAGATAGCTGCAGGAAGAGGATAGGCCGCACGTGTGGTACGTCTTTATGGACCACATGTGCAGGCCGTACAACTGACGCAACAATTTGTACAACCAAGGAAAAGGGTCGCATGTGCAAGCTGCACGTGTGAAGTAGCTGGGCAAAAATTACAGGCCGTACGGTGTGACGCCAACGACTATACGATCGATTTCAGCAGGCCGTACAACAAGTCTGTTGGAGAATTATGGGCAAAAAATTATCCTGGGTAATTTGTTGATTTTTTTGGTTTTCAGAGGACAAGTTTGTCCTTAGAATTTTTGGTGAAATTGTGTAAGCTGGGAAGATTGATTTTGCCTTAAAAAATATCTGAATTTGACAATTTATAGAACAACAAATTTGTGTCTCAAGTGTGTGGATGATTTATCTCTGATCTTGTTATTTTCCGTTGTTGTAATTTTCGTCCATAATTTCAGTGAAACTGTTCAGTGATAACAACTAGGGTTTACTGTTTGATCACTTGGAAGTAATTTTCTGATCTGAAATTAGTTGCATAGAGTTGCATGAAAAATTGACATGATATCGTAGCCAAGGCTTTAAAGGAAGAGAGGGAGTCATCTCTTGAGACAGTTGTTGTAGATTTTTTGTTCTAGGCAGGTCACTATGGAGACTTGGTTGGTGGATAGTGGTGCTTCTTGTCATATGACAGGATCACAGATATTACTCACCAGTTTGGTAGAGGAGAACTCATGATTGCAGGTGGAACTTGGTGACAATACCAAGTATGCAGTCAAGGGAGTTGTGACAACTTCGTTTCAACTGAAGTCTAGGAAGCCTCTCGGGATGAGTGACGTGTTGTATGTACTTGGACTGAAGAAGAACCTACTTTCTATATCTGCCAATGGAGGATAGAGGGTATGCAGTGGCATTCGTAGATGGACAAGTTCTTGCTTGGCCATAAGGATCAAGTTTTGACTCAGGACAAGTCATTGTTGCTCGCGATGGTAGCCTTTATAGGTTGATTGGTTAGCCAACTCAGGCCTTGGTACATGACAGTGATAGTCTATGTGAGCTTTGGCATAGGAGATTGGGACACTTGCATCACTGGGCATTGCCATTATTAAGGAAGATGGTTACAGGTCTTCCAGAGTTTGGAGCAGAGCACTAGGGAGTATGGAGAGGTTGCACTTGGCAAGAATGTCAAGACTGCTTTTCCAGGAAGGGATAGTAGGTCCAAGGAGATCTTGGGCCTGGTGCATTCAGATGTGTGTGGACCGATGTCAATTCCATCTTCGAGTGGTTACCGATATTATGTGACCTTCATTGATGATTATTCCAGGAGGACATGGATCTTCTTCATGAAGACAAAGGATGAGGTCTTCAACCGATTTAGGGAGTTCAGTGCTCTAGAGGAGAGTTAGACTGGGAAGAAGATCAAAATCTTGAGATCAAATAATGGGGCCGAATATACCTCTAGCAGGTTAGCTTTTATAGCTCGGAAGGTACTCCACATGTTTTGTCTTGTATGCAGAAGTAATCTTACATTTACACTACTGGGCACTTGACTTTCTAATGTTTTTTTATAAAGTTGTAATAAAGTGGTTCTTCTATTAAAGTGACTTTTTTATTAAGTGTACCTTCTAATATTAAAGTGACTTTATTTCATAAAGTGCACTTATGTTATAAAGTGAATTTGTACTTTAATATTTTTAAGTAATTTATTTTGGAGGGAATGAATCATGTCCCTTGATCATGTAAAGGCAAGATTAGATCTTGGCCTTTGGATTTAGGGATGGGGAAGGTGAAAGGTCACTTTCAGATTATAAGAGAATGCATTGGGTAGTGTGCAAGACAATGAGAAGAAGAGATTGAGAGATTTTCGAGAGAGCTTTGAGGAGGAGAGGAAAGGGCAACAAATTGGGTGCATTTCCCAAGAGAGCTTGGGCACATTTCCCAAGGCAAAACTTTGTTTGAAGTTGTTGAAATTTATTACTGTGAGGGAGGTTGTACTGTACGGATCTGTACAATCTGTACAACAGGGAGGGTTTGATTTTCAAGGCAGTTTGTGGGCATGAAAATCGAGGTTGTTTTGAGCATTCATTGTTGCAGAAAGGGGTCGTACAATAGATTGAGGGCACATATTTCGAGGTGTTTTTTGGGTGGGTCGTACAGTAGTACGGACTTGGCACATTTTCCAAGGCAAAAAGTTTGGAGGGATAGTTTGGGTGCTGTAAGTGGTTTTCTCTTGGCTGATAAATGTAACTTGTTGCTGATATAACTTTTCTGAAGCTAATAAAATCTCTCTTTGGGTTTCCCCACATTGGGGTTTTCCTTGGTTGGTTGCCTAAATTTCTCAGTATCACATGGATGTGTGATTGATGTTCATTGTGTTTATTCCGCTGCAAAAGTGCTTAGCAATGTGTATTTCTGCTTATGACAATTTCTGAATGTAGGTTTAATGCATATCAGAGTTCATAGATGACGGTTATCTCTAGGTTGCGAAGTGTATGGCAGAATTTATCATTAAATTTCTATACAACAAGTTCATAGATTTTTGCAAGGAGGCAGGGATTAAGGGGAAGCTAACAGTGCCTTTCAATCCACAACTGAACGGGGTTGCAGAGTGGAAGAATCGGACCATAGTTGAGGTTGCAAGGGCAATGTTGCATTACCAGGATCTACCCATGATGCTTTGGGTAGAAGCATGCAACTCGACCGTCTATATTGAAAATGGGGGTCCTCATAGGATCTTGGAGGACAAGACTCCTGAGGAGGCATTCATAGGAGTGAAACCAAAGATAGGGCATCTGAGGATCTTTGTTTGTCCAGTTTACATCCATGTTCCTGAGGAGAAAAGGATGAAGTTGGAACCTTCTAGAAGGAAGGTCATGTTTGTAGGATATAGCGAGACTTCAAAGGCATACCAGATCTACATTCCAGGACAACGACATGTTGGGATTAGTTGGGATGTCAGGTTTGAGGAGGACTTTGCCTTCAGAAGGTCTCGAGAGACCAAAACAGGTGGAGAGGAGCAGGAGGCTCCAAAGGTTGAGGAGAGTACAGATCCATCCATTACATAGGAGCAACCCTCAAACCATGAGGAGGAATCAGAGAAGTTCGTGGATCCAATGTGTGATGTCCTGTTCCCAAGAGTAGGCCATCGGGGAGTGACTTAGTAGTTTATTTGTTCCCGTAGACTATAGTCAGGCACAAACATGGAACAAGAGGAGAAATAAGGGTGATTTGAGGGCTAAATGAAGAATTAAGCCAAAAAGCATAGGAAAAGTCACTTAAGCCTAAGTCAACGAAGAAATAGAATGAAAAGGTGTTAAAGGGGTACTTAAGTAATTAATTACTCACCTTAGGAGGAAAAGCACCTAGCTTAAGTGATGTCAATGGTGAACTAGATGGACTATTGTTCGATCAAATATTGAAACAGACCCCATGAGGCACAGAGAGGCAACGGGCAGACTCACGACATGGATCTCATGAAGAAAGTGGGAAAGCTGAACATTCCTACTTTCGACGGATCATCACGTTGCTTAGCTCAGGCATGGGTTCAGAAGCTTGACACATACTTGAAGCTTAACCCAATGGCCCACAAGTGGTGGTACAATGGGCTGGTGACGTTGGGTCACAACCACATTACCTCGTATTTGGAGTTCACTGAGAGGTTGATGGAGAGATTTGACAGGAGAGACCCAAAGCTCCATTTCAGGGACCTTACACAGTTGAGACAGATCGGATCAGTCGAGGCCTTCATCACAGAGTTACAGCGGAATGCAGTGGCTGTATCAGACATATCAGAACACAGACTGGTGATGTTGTTCACCAAGGCATTGCCAAAGCCATTGAGGGGCTGGGTTAAGGCTTTCAAGCCTCACACCTTACAGGAGGCCATTGTGCGCACGAGAGACATGGGGGACTCAACGATGAAACCCAAAACCTTTACCAAACCCTTTGTACCACAAAGAGACAAGGATCAGAAGAATCCTTAGAGGGAATGGAAGGGTAAGCCCAAACTAGATGATGACATGAGACAAGAGTTGATGAGGAAGAAGCTTTGCTTCTCTTGTAGAAACCGTTGTGTCCCAGGGCATAGATGCATGGGAAAGGGACAGATCCACTACATTGAAGTGGAATCAGGTAGTGAGGAGGAGGATGAGGATATCGGGGCACATGCAAACAGTGATTCAGAGGATGAGACCACACATGAGCCAGAGCAGTAGCCGAAGAAACCTTAGATACTGGTAGGGGCACACCCCAAGGAGGAGACAAAACCTCGTAGAGAGGTGAAAGGGGGAACCATAGAAACCCTTTTGGGAGTACCTAGGTACAACACTCTCAGGTTCAAGGGCCTTGTACAGGGGCAACGCATCACCGCTTTAGTTGATTGTGGGGCCACCTGCAATTTCATAGATGCATCCTTGGTAGCCAGGAGGGGGTTACGCACTGAGGAGTTTGAGGGATTCCACGTGGCAGTGGCAGGCGGATACACGATGACATGTTTGGACATGATCCCAGACCTAGAGGTCAAACTAGGCAACTACACCATGACAAATACTTTCTATGTAGTTGACCTATCGGATACTGTTGCAATATTGGGGGTACAATGGTTATATTCATTGGGGGAGATTGGGTTCAACTATCAGACATTGACCATGAGCTTCAGAGACACTAGTGGATCGAGAGTGGTATTGAGAGGCATGTCTACAGGAGCACCTCGAGCAGTATCGACAAAACAGATGGAGCGAATCTTCCGTCACGATGATGTGGCCTATGCAACAAAGTGTTTGACAACCACGTGGAAGGATTCAAAGGGCAAAGAGCAGTACCATCCACATATCATAGAGCTTCTGAGTCAGTATGAGCCAGTGTTTGGGTCGATACCACCAAGGAGACCACCAGATAGGGGATTTGAGCACACGATCGAGTTGGAGGCAGGGGCTACACCAGTGATCACCGCGCTCTATAGGCACCCCAAGAGATTCAAGGACGAGATTGAGAAAGCAATCAAAGAATTGCTTGTGATGGGGCACATCAGGCCCAACACGAGTCCTTTTTGCATCTTCAATCGTTCTGGTACTGAAGAAGGATGGCACATTGCGGATGTGCATTGATTACAGAGCTCTCAACAAGAAAACGATCAAGAATAGGTACCCCATTCTGCGCATAGATGAGTTGATGGACGAGTTGCATGGGGCAGTTTTCTTCACCAAGATTGATCTGCGGTTAGGATATCATCAAATTAGCATCAGGGAGTAGGATATAGAGAAGACAACATTCATATGCCATTTCGAACATTTTGAGTTCTTGGTCATGTTGTTTGGGTTGACCAATGCACCTGCCACTTTCCAGTCTTGCATGAACCACATCTTCAGAGGGAAGTTGAGGAAATACCTTTTGGTATTCTTCAACGATATATTGATCTACAACAGGACGTGGGATGAGCATTTGGCACATTTGGAGGAGGTCTTGGGCATTATGCAGGCACAATCATTATATGCCAAGGAATCCAAATGTGAGTTTGGCATGAGAGAACTATTGTACTTGGGGCATATCATTAGTGAGCATGGAGTACAGGTTCATCAAGAGAAGATCAGGGCCATTCTGGATTGGCCAACACCCAAGAACCTCACAGAGTTGAAGGGATTCTTTGGGTTATGTAGTTACTACAGGCGCTTCGTCAAGGGCTTTTCACAGTTGGGAGCACCACTCACAGACTTGACCAAGAAGGGTGCCTTTCATTGGACAGAGGAGTCACAACAAACATTTGATAAAATGAAGGAGGTTATGAGCACATGCCCTGTTCTATCCCTTCTAGACTTCTCGCAACCGTTTGTCTTAGAGTGTGACGCATCAGGGGTGGGGATTGGAGTAGTTTTGATGCAGGGAGGCCATCCCATTCTGTTCGAGAGCAGGAAGCTCAACGAGTTGGAACGACTCTATTTATGACAAGGAAATGCTAGCAATCATGCATGCCTTAACCAAATTCAGGCAGTATTTGGTAGGTAGCAGATTTATAGTGAAGACTGATCAAAACAGTCTCAAGTATTTCCTGAATCAGAAAGACCTTAGTGAGAGACATTAGAAGTGGGTCTTGAAGATCCAAGCCTTTGACTTTGACATTGAGTATGTCAAGAGAAAGAGAAACCCCGTAGCAGATGCCTTGTCCAGGAGGCCACCAGGGTGTTCGATGATGGATATTTGCACAGATTGGAAAGCACATTTGTTGGTGGACTACTCCAAAAACAAATTTGCTTGTGAGGTGATAGATGGATAGGTGGTGGATGATAGGTATCGGGTTCTAGATGACGTCATTTTCTACAAGGACCGGATCTACTTGGTTCCATAATCTACCCTGAAGGGGAAAATTCTGAAGATGTGTCATGATTCACCTACAATAGGACATAAAGGGTACTTCAAAACGTATAGGCAAATCAGTGAGAGATTCTCATGGCAGGGTCTCAAGGATGATGTACTGAAACACATCTAGGAGTGCACGACTTGTCAGCAGAACAAGTCCCGAGCAGACACACCCTGCGGGGTTGCTTCAACCTCTACCCATTCCAGAGTAGAAATGGGAGAGCATTTCTATGGATTTCATTACAGGCCTTCCTCGAGTGCAGAGTAGGGACTGTATATTTGTGGTGGTCGACAGGTTGATCAAGTTTGCACATTTCTTTGCCATACCCACGAACTACAAGGTCATACAGGTAGCAGAGCTGTTTTTCAGAGAGGTATTCCAGTTGCATGGTTTACCCAGGCAAATAGTCAGTGACAGGGATGGGTGCTTCATCAACGTGTTTTGGAGCTTTTTCGGTTGGTAGGCACAGAGCTAGCTACGAGTACTAGCTACCACCCACAGACAGATGGACAGACAAAGATCGTCAACAAATGGGTGGAGGGATATCTGAGGAACTATGTGGGAGGGCAACAACGCACATGGGTGAGTATTGCTACAACACGACTTACCATATGTTTGTCAGGATGTCACCATTCAGAGCATTGTATGGACGATGCACCCTCTTTTGTGGAGATTGTGTTTGGGGATAGCAGGGTCCCGGGGGTCAAAGACTGGGTGGAGGAGAGCCAGAGGATTTTGTAGGCAGTGAGGGAAAACTTGTAGACAACTTAGAACCAATAGAAGATCTATGTAAACAGACAAAGAGTCAAGCGTAGTTTCGAGGTAGGGGATTTGGTTTTTCTGCGATTACAACCATACAGACAGTTCGCCTTGAAGAGGAGCGGAGCAGAGAAGCTGAAGCCGAAATTTTATGGGCCATACAGAGTCACTAGGAGGGTAGGCAAGGTGGCATACGAGCTAGAGCTACCGGAGGGTAGCAAGATTCATAACGTCTTTCACGTTTCTTGCCTTAAAAAGGCAGTGGGACAACAAGTTAGCATTTCAGAGGAGCTACCACCCTTGGATGAGGAGGGCCAGTTGGAGCTAGTGCCGAAGGAGGTGCTCTAGCAGAGAGAGTGCAGGTTGAGGAGTAGCGTCATCAGGGAGTGCTTGGTTAGATGGAGGGGACTTCCAATGGAGGATGCCACATGGGAGGGAGAGCATACTTTGCAGCACCCATGATTGATGTTGCTTGAGGACAAGCAATCTTGGGAAGGGAGGACTGTGATGTCCCCATTCCCAAGAGTAAGCCAGCATGGAGTGACTTAGTAGTCTATTTGTTCTCGTAGACTATAGTCAGGCACAAATAGGGAACAAGAGGAGAAATAAGGGTGATTTGAGGGCTAAACGGAGATCTAAGCCAAAAAGCATAGGAAAAGTCACTTAAGCCTAAGTTAACGAAGAAATAGAATGAAAAGGTGTTAAAGGGAGACTTAATTAATTAAGTACTCACCTTAGGAGGAAAAATGCCTAACTTAAGTGATGTCAATGGTGAATTAGATCGGGAAGAGTATAAAGGGAGGAATTCGACCTAATTCCTCATTATGTTATGATTTGATGTTGAGATATTTGCAGAGGAGGAGGAAATCAACCCTCTTGTTGTTTTGTGGATTTCTGGAGGAAACCACCACCATTGATTTGTTTTAGTGTTGAGAGACACACCCTAGCATATCGGAGATACCATCCAAGTATTTCACCGTGCATTACAATGTCCTGTTCAGTGATTGCACAGCTTGACCAATGAGGGCGCAAATGTTAGAGAGAGGGTTTGTGCGGCCGCTTGAGACAGTTCAATATTTGGTCGATTCCTTCTGACCCATTAGAGAGCTAGCCAGGGTGCACCTATTGAGCCACACGTCGTCAGTTTCTGACAGTGGAATCTTTCGGAAAGTAGAACACAGTCATTTAGGGCGCAACTCTCGAGGAAGTACATTTGGGGCTCCAGGGGTATTCCGTAGCAGATTCGAGGAAATCCTTCCGACCCATTACAGAGGAGGCCAGGACGATCGTTCCAAGTCATACATCATCATATTTCGT
This sequence comes from Picea engelmannii, assembly GCA_009831015.1. NCBI lineage: Eukaryota > Viridiplantae > Streptophyta > Pinopsida > Pinales > Pinaceae > Picea > Picea engelmannii. Next base: position 468,910 of record ML780258.1, on the reverse strand, counting down.
TGGTGGGATCACTCGGGTGCACTCCCACAGCTCAGGAGGTGCGCAAACCCCCAAGGGGTGACATCCAGAGCTTTAGAGGTCGGATCTTCAGTCCGACAGTCATCAGGATCAGCCTAGAGGCCAGGGCACTTCTTTTGAGAGAGTTTCCAGCTCATTCTGACGGGTATCGCCATCAGGGCGGGTTTTCCAGATTCTACAACGGTTACCGTGAACTGCTAGACTGCTTTTTGCTGATCTATCCGTGCATGCGCAGAGTCGTAGACCAACATTCATTCTTCTGATCACGGGTATTTCTTGTTAGTTGATTTGTGTTCCAGTGATGATCCATGAGATCTAACTGACGATCAATATATCTGCTTCCAACTTATTATTGTATTTCCTGCTTTTTCCTCATTATATATATCAGTGAGCTGTGTTGTCCTTATTTCACATGCATTATCTTATACTGCTAAAACACTTAATGAATTGAAACACACATGCGAAAATCACCAAGCATGTTCACACATTAACTCAAACGCATTCAGAAACCCCCAGAGTATCAGATTTCAGTGGCAAAACTGTAGTTCAGAAGTAGATATCTAGATCAACTGGATCAAGGATATTTCATAGTGGACCCTCCTAGTGACGAGGATACGAGGCCTAGATGGCTTTGAGATACCTTGAAGGATGCAGAGGGGCATGCAGCTCCCAGAGGCACCTTCAAGGAGAGTAGGCCTCTGCAGAGGTTTTCCAGTTATGTGGCTCTTATGAGTAACATCATTGATTCCAAGCCTTCAAGTTTTGAGGAGGCAATATGTCAACAAGTTTGGAAGGATGCCATGATGGAGGAGTATCAGTCCATCGTGAAGAATGATGTTTGGGACATAGTTCCGAGACCCGAAGGGAAGTTTGTGGTGACTTCCAAGTAGATCTATAAGATCAAGCATACTGCAGATGGTAGTATCGAGAAGTAAAAGGCAAGGTTCGTAGCTAGAGGGTTCTCTTAGAAAGAGGGAGTAGATTACGAGAAGACCTTTGCTCTAGTTGCCAGGTATACTTCTATTAGGGTTGTTATTGTTAAAATATTGTAACTGCAAAGTATATTCTAATTATAATCGAGTTATTATCTTATAGATCAATCCCCTTTTGTGGATTGATCATGTCGGGTCTTATGTATGACCAAATCCCCTATTGTGAATTGGTCAAACCATTTTCATATGATGCTAATTGAGAAGTTGGCCCCTAGGGCTAATTAAAGTGGTTTTAACCACTAGTTGAAGAAGTCGGCCCTGCCTAATGAAGAGACACAATCCTATCGCTCCTCAGCTAGTATAAATAAGAGAGGATAGTGCTTCATTAACTCACTCACTCAAGTCACTCATCTAGTGCGCAAGTTTGGAGGTAGCTGCAGTTGCAAGGAGAGAGAGGCGCATTGCTCAGTCTTGGATATTCTCTAGTGTTTTGGTCTTTGGTCTTGGCATTGTATTGGCAATCTATATTAAGGAAGTTTTTGCTGGGTTTACTTCCCCATGAGGGTTTCCTAGGATAAAATGTTGTCTACCTTGTGATTCTGTTTCTCTTAGTGATCTTGCTTATGCTATTATTGTCTAGCAAATTGAAAAGAACTTAATAGCAGCTCTAAATTTAACATGGTATCATAGCTTGACTAAATAGAGCACCTTTCACTGGGTAACCAAAAACGTCACTGTTGTTGTACAAGAAAATTAGGGCTTTTTATTGGAAGAGAATTTCTGACTAAAAACTATCTAAGGAAGTGCGCCCTAGCCTATCGAACTCATTGGCAGCTTGAGCGCACCTTTTTAGTGGCCAAAGCCACTGGAAAGTGAAACCCTAGTTTTGACTGGTACCAGGAAACCAGAACTAGTCCAGATTTGCGCAAGCTCAGTTTCAAGGGGTAAAATTTGGATTTTCTGAAAACAGACTGCACCAACCTACTCGCCTCAGCCTAGCGACCTCCTGGTAAGCACCTCTTGGTAAGTTCAGATTCAATTTTTTAGCACTTTCAATTTTTGGTCATTTTTCCAGCTCCAGGTCAAAATGTTTGCAAGCACCAAGCTTGTTGACAAGTTAGAAGGTGCGGAAAACTTCCGTGCCTGGAAGTATAGGATTGCACTCATTCTTGACGAGAATGATCTTGCAAAATTCATAAAGGAAAATGTACCAGAACCCGCAGAAGATGCAGCTAAAGCAAAGTACAAGAAGGATATGTTTAGGGCCAAAAGAATCATTGCAGACTCTATTAAAGATCTCTTGATCCCTCAAGTGTCTTCAAAGAATACTCCAAAAGAATTGTTTGATGCCCTAACCAGAATGTATGAAGGAAAGAACATTAACCGGAAGATGAACTTGAGAATCCAACTCAAGAATACAAAGATGCATAAAGGAGAAAGAATTCAAGACTATTTCTCTAGGGTTACTCATTTCAAAGAACAACTAGAAGCAATTGGAGATAACTTGGATGAAGATGAACTTATCATGACAACTCTAAATGGTCTCACAAGACCTTGGGATGCCTTCATCCAAACCATCTGTGCCAGAAAGGAGAAACTACAATTTGACAGTCTTTGGGAAGAATGTGTTCAAGAAGAAGCAAGAGTAGCTAACCGAGAAGTAGTACTAGTAAGAGATGAAGACCAAGCCCTAGCTGCTCATGCTAAAGGAGGAAAGAAAAGGTCTCACTTCCAGAAGGAGACCCACTTACTTAAGGAATCTCACTCCCCGAAGAGATTCACCCATTTCCATTGAGAATCTCACCCTCTAAGGAGATTCCAGAAATTTCAAAAAGGACAAAGAAGAGAAAAAGATTTCTCCTCTTATCAATGTTACCATTGTGACAAGATGGGACATATTGCTAAGAATTGTCCAGCTAGAAGAGAAGAATACAAGAAGAGAAATAACAAAAGACATCATGCCCATGCAGTTGAAGATGATGAGCCACCTACGAAGTTGACTAAAGAAGAGATTGAAGATTATGTCTTATTTTCTGCCCTCTCAGGATCGATGTCACTTGGAGAGGATACTTGGCTCATAGACAGTGGTGCATCTAAGCATATGACAGGTCAGAGAGACATTCTCTCTAGCCTTATAGAAAAGAACTTTCCCTAGAAAGTTACACTCGAAGATGATTACCAGTACCCTATCAAAGGAGTGGGAGAATCCACTTACAAACTTGATTTAGGGACCCCAATGAAGATGAAGGATGTACTATATGTACCAGGTTTGACAAAGAACTTACTTTCTATCAACTTTAGATAAGAAAGGTTTCGGGGTTGCATTCATAGATGGTGAAGTTGTTATGTGGCCTAAAGGAAAAACCATAGAAGATGCAATTGTCATTGGAACAGAAGAAGGTGGCATGTATAAGTTAAAAGGTCACTCAGATGCAGCCTGATTCACTCTACTGAGAGTCCATGTGAACTTTGGCATAGAAGACTAGCTCACATCAACTACAAAGCCTTACTATATGTAAGCAAGGTAGTTACAGGTCTATTGGAATTCAAGGTTGATCATGAAGGTTTGTGCAAGGGATGTGCACAAGGAAAGAACATAAAGAATCCTTTCCCGAAGAGTGACAAGTCGAAGCACATAGAAATCCAATATCACTACATTTGTGATATGGTGCAGAGGGGAGCTGTAAAGCTCCAATATGTTAGCACATATGAGCAGGTTGCAGATGTGTTGACTAAGCCTCTGTCTCGTGTCAAGTTTGAATACTTTCTAGACAAGCTTGGTATAGTCCGAAAGGACGTCCCTCAAAAGGGGGAGTGATGCTGATGATACTATGGTATCTCGACCAATGGGTAGCTCAGTTAGGATTTTATATCCCAGGAAATTGATCATCCCTGATCAGAACCCGAAGGTCCAGTAAGGACGGTCTGTCAGAGTACATGTGCATGCATATGCCAGCTGTGGTCAGTAGTGGTAGCTCCGTTAGGATTTTATATCCTAGGGAATCTTTTGATTCCTGGGCAGATCTCGAAGGTCCGGTAAGGACTATCTGTCAGAGTACCACGTGGTAGCTCCGTTAGGATTTTATATCCTAGGGAATCTTATGATTTCTAGGCAGATCCCTAGGGTTTGTCAGAGTACCACAAAATGTTGTTGTTGCACCTGCGACATTTTGTTGCTATATGATGATGATGTTGTTGCTCCAGCCTCATGCTGTTGATGATGATGCTATTCCAACTCCATGCTGTGAACGATGATGATATTGATGATGAGAAAAACTTTCGATGATTTATAGATATGTCGGTCAATGTTCCAGATGCTGATGATGTTGCTGCCATCTCTCTCTCTCCTGATGATGTTGTAGAATACCCTTCTTGTTAAGGGGGAGTGTTGAAATATTGTAACTACGAAGTATATTCTAATTATAATTGAGTTATTGTCTTATAAATCAATCCCCTTTTGTGGATTGATCATGTCAGGACTTATGTATGACCAAATCCCCTATTGTGGATTGGTCAAACCATGTTTATATGATGCTAATTGAGAAGTCAACCTCTAAGGCTAACTAAAGTGGTTTTAACCACTAGTTGAAGAAGTCGGCCTTGCCTAATGAAGAGACACAACCCTAGCGCTCCTCAACTAGTATAAATAAGAGAGGATAGCGCCTCATTCACTCACTCACTCAAGTCACTCATCTACTGCGCAAGTTTGGAGGTAGCTGCAGTTGCAAGAAGGAGAGAGAGTCGCATTGCTCAATCTTGGATATTCTATAGTGTTTTGATCTTTGGTCTTGGCATTGTATTGGCAATCTATATTAAGGAAGTTTTTGCTGGGTTTTCTTCCTCATGAGTGTTTCCCAGGATAAAATGCTGTGTACCTTGTGATTGTGTTTCTCTCAGTGATCTTCAGGTCTAAGTTTATTATTGCTGATAATTTCTGATATTTTCCCTGATATTTCTGATAAGTTTCTTTCCAGACCCTTGCAACATTGGTTGATCTATTCTCAGAGACAATTTTTTATATTTTTCAGAATGTGAGGATTGGTATCTCTTTTTTATGCCCTTGTCTTTAAAATCTGCATTGATCTTTCCCCTAATAATGTCTTGTTTGTTTAATTTCCAGTAATTCACTATTCATTAATTTCATTTCCAGGCAACCTTATTCCAGGACTTCAGACTAATATTTTTTTTTTTAAATTAAATTTTTTTATTTATTCTTATAAACTTTGTAAATTTAGTATGCTTTGGATCTTTCAATGGCTAGATTTTTTAAATATTTGTTTTATTCTGTCATGGAAAGTATGGAAATTCAATGATGTCCAGCAGTGATTGCAGAATAGCTTCTTGTTTAATGTAATATGCAGGACATACCTGAAACAATCTTTGTTTTTTAAATATTTATGCTTTTTCTGTCATGTGAATAGTATGGAAATCTAATGTCCAGCAATGGCTTTTGCAGAATATTTTGTTTTATAAAGTAATATACGAGGCATGCCTGAAACAATCTTGGCTTGAATGTGATACGTAACATTGAGTGTTGGCATCTAGCTCTAGTTTAAAATGCAGTGTGAAATCTTTACTTTTTTATTGTTGATGAAATTGGTGTTGTGACATGCATTTCTTGCACTTTTTCTAAAATTTGAAATTGTGTATGATTCACATGTTTGTCAATCTTTGATATTAAGTAGTGGATGTGGATGACAGGTGACACATTTACTTCACTAAAATAACCAACAATTGAGAGGGAATTGATTGCAGATGAATAGTGGACAGTCTTGAAGTAAACCCCACTTACGACCTTTCATATATAAAAATGGCAAGAAATAGGGCCCAGAAGGCTACTAATGGTCCAAAGAAGGATACAAAGAAAGTTGAGAACTCAAATCAACAATCTAATTTGGTGAATGGAGATGCCTCTTGGACATCAGAAACCATGAGGCAGTCAAAGAACAAGAGCTCTGGTTCATCATCCCACCACTCGGCACGGGCAAGGATGAACTCTCAGAATTCTGAGATACAAGAAAGTGTGTCAAATGCAGAGGAAAATGAGTCGACAGCAGCCCCTGTGACTGGAGACAATCATGTTGAGTCAGATAAGCCTGAATTGCAAATGAATGTGGACCAAAAGACTAGCAGGTCTGCTACCAAAGTTGGCAAGAGTACATCAATGGTTGGAAAAAAGTACATATTGAGGTCATTGTCCAGCAGTGCTCGGATTCTTAGATCAAGAGAAAATAAAAGCCCAAAGGATCTTCCTAAAACTGAAAGCCATTCTATGGAAATTAGTGCAGAGCAAAGCAAACGAAGGCGAAAAAAGCACATGAAGAAAACAAATGTTGTACAGGACGAGCTCTCTAGAACCAGAAGGCGCGTAAAATATTTATTGCTTCGGATTGGTTTTGAGCAAAACATGATTGATGCATATTCTAGTGAAGGATGGAAAGGGCAAAGGTTTGTAAATTATCAATGTTATTTTCAATTTTGATTTTTTTCTGTTTTCTCTTGTAGATGAATACACACCTTTTTGGATAACTTGTGTCTATGGACCATCTCTGGGTTCTCATTAAAACGATCTCAGTGGACTGGTTTGAGCTGCAAGTAATCAGCCTGTGATAAGTTTTCAAGGGGCATTATGGTTAAGTAGTTTCCACAAGATTCACACAGCAATGCTTATTATTGGTCTGCACTGGTCATGTGCAAAGAGAAAATGTGATTAAGTTCATTTGGAAGTTAAAATCAATGTTTTTTTAAACTTAGTTAATATATCTGGGGGAAAACCCCCGGATACTTCCCTTCATTCCGAGGATGGTACCCAGGGTAAACCCCATATTCTTCAGGGCAAAAGGCCCAACATGTCACTTGTGGGAATTGAACTTGGGTGGGGAGGATAACACTCCTCTCAATCACGTTGGCTAGACCCAATTAACGAGTTAAAATCAATGTTACATTTATTTTGTCAGTGAATATATCGTCGAGGCTCTAGAATATTACCTATTGGCAATATCAGGGAAAATATTAGAAAATATCTGAAAACTTAAAAAAAAGTAATCAATTTTTTCAATATTTAAACATCTAAAGCAATAACAACATCAAACAAACACATTGCTACATAAATATGAAAATAAAACTGATATATAAGATGTGCAAGATGTCAAGTGATACGTCACACATTGATACTGAATTCTAATATTTGTCCTGAGTCTTAAGTCCTGATAGGATGATACAAAATCACATCAAAACAAAAATAAATGTATCTCATGAGATGAAACATCACGAGGCATCTAGATACTACAATTATAAATGCACTAAGGAGTCATTGATTCCCTCTTCCCTTTTTATGGGCAAAGGTCACTGCTCTTCCTTTGCAATTAGTAGGTGTAGGTGTTGGGGTTTGAGCTTGAGGTGGGAAGTGCAGGTGCTAGGGTTGAGGTAGAAGTCATTGGGCTTAAGGTGGAATCCAAAGTGAGATGTCTTCTGCTAGTTGCCTGTCTCTGTGGAGGTGGTGGCTATGATGCACTCTCAATCTCCTCTAAATATGACTAGGCTGGAAGTGGAACATCCTCCATCGATCCCCCCCACCCTCATCTGGGACTTCGACATCTTGCGCCAACTATTCAGGTGCTTTGTCCATGACTGGCCTCTTGGTCTCCACCCTCCATGGACTCATGGTGTCAATCACATCCAGTGAAATGATCTTCGTGTTAGGTTATTAACTTATTTGTCAATCTGCTTCACCCATAGCTTGTGATTGTAGTAGTCATAGACCATATCATTATGGTGGTTGATATCTAACTTGTATGAGGGCCATATTGTAATTAGAGGATGATGAGAATAAATTAAAATTAATGAAATCATAAGAGGAAGGTTTGACTGTTCAAGAGGTTGTGTTGATTGAGCAAGAGTTTAGAGATAATTCCCCTTAGGCAGCAGTACAAAAAGTTCTTTTTTGATGGACAACATGGATGTTTCTTTTTGTAATAGTCTTATATACGATCTAAGAATGAACTGTTAATGTTTTGGCTTGTCTTAGTCATTTTGTTGGAATGTTTAGATTGCTCATAAGGGCTGTTCAAAGATGAAATGTAAGGCAGGGTTGCAAGTAGCAGTAGTTTCTTACAGGTTGGGCTGGTTGGTTTGAGGGCCAAGAGGTCAGCTTATGTGTTGTTGATTTCTTCTTGAATTATCAATACAAAGATTTTTTTCTTTGGGAAAAACAGACTTAAAAATTTAATTTGAACATTCTAACTATTGCGCTTTTTGGAGTGTATTTTTTCAAAGGCAGTCCAGTTGTGCTTCCACCTTGAATAGTTGCGAGTTTGACTGAGCACTCGAATGGCAAGTTTTTGTTACTCTAGGACTCTTATGTCATGGTTTGTCCACAAATGTCTACAAGGAATAAATGAAAAGGAAAGACAACAAATTATATTTCCATTGAGTAACAGATAGTCAGAAAGGAAGGACATTGAAATTTGAAAGTTCGAAACAAATTGTACTTGAAGCTTTCCTGGTCTTGTCTTGGACAACCATGTCATAACCAAATGTCCCAATAGACAACTTATATATCTCCATTTGTTTGGAAATCTTTGAGCATTCAATTGCAGTGAACACCATCCTTTGAATACATTGGAGGATTCCATCCATAACCTCAACATTAAATTTAAAACCACATGAATAAGAGAATGTGGGGTTAAGGTAGAGCATTGCTGCATGAATGTGATGATGGAGAGTTTTGTTCCATTGCTCATCCATCAAACTCCATATCAGGGCTCGTTTGCTGAATCCCTCCCCCCCCCTTGTCGTTATTGCACTGATGGATAGCTTTCTTGGCCCTATCCATGGCCTCATACAAGTATCCCATTGCGGGCTTGTCATCATCAACCAAGTGAAAAACCTTTACGAAAGGTTCGCTAATGGCACACACCTCCAACATTTCTATCCAAAAACTCCCTTTGTGTCTCACAAGTTGGGTTGTGGCTTGCCTGCTTGATTTAGTACTGTATACACAAGCATTCCACTCATTTGAAAGAAACAACCTTTGCAACTCCAACATAGAATTGTGGAGAGAATGAAGAGAAATGAAGCTAGTGGTAAAACAAGTGATTGTGGGATGCACCAACTCCTTGTTCCCTATGAATTGTCTCATGAGCATACGAACACACACACACACACACACACATATATTTGGTGATACTCCTAGTCGATTCAATGATTTCTTTGATATAAGAAATTTTGCCCGTGTCCTCTATCATCAAATTAGTGCAATGGGTGCCACAAGGAGTCCAATACAAGGTTCGATACCTCTCCGTAAGGAACTTGCCAACAACAACATAATTAGTAGCATTGTCCATAATGGCATGGACCTATCTCCTGGATGAATCCATCCACCAATGCATATAATAACTGTCCATTTTTAACATATGTAGATGCATCAACAGATTTAATAAATCCCTTGGGACAATTAACCAAGAAATTGAGAATGGACCTGTCCTACCCATCTTTGTCCTTTCGTTTGACATGATAGTGCATCTGGTGATCTCCCATGGTTCCCTAAGTTTGGCCAATCTCAATGCAATCGGTGTTTTTCCCTCGAAGGGGATGCCATCTCAACTCATTATAGGAATGGCCTTTGTCCTCCGGGCCAACAATAGGAACGAATTTGAACATTAAATGGTAGAACAAGTTGTTCTTGGCAATGTTGATAGGCATGTCACTCCATAGATAACATCTGGCTGCAAGCTTGCCGACCTCGCTTCTCCCTCGTTTTAATTATTGACCTAATAAACGATTGTCCCTTAGGCATTGACCTTGACACACAAAAAGGTGAGGATGCTGAGGGCATTGTCGAAGGTGTGGCTAAGGATTGGGTTTCACCACCCTTGAGAAGCTTGTGGTTCCCATGTTTCTTGCATCTACTCTAGATGCAAGTTTGAGCCTCAATTCTTCCTTCTCATCTCTCTTCTTAGCAATATTGAGAATTGATTGATTTGCAAGATGGAGATTTTTGGGGTAGATGAACGACATATATCCACTTCATGCCCTAGGATTTTGGCAAGGTGGTATTTCATGCCGTTGATTCCATTAGATATTTCCTTTGCACATAGATTGCACCTCACTGTTTGTTGTTTATGAGGATCAACTGGGTCACCATACTCCCATATTGGGTCCAATGTCTTTTTCATTTTGTAGGGCACTGATTAAAGCTATGGCACAAAACAAAAGTGGAAATCAACACAAAAGAATCCTGCAATTAAAAAATCAGAGCTAGATAAGTGTTAAATCTCCCATTAAAAAACAATAAGAAGAGGTATATCTAATGGACATTGCAAACCCTATACTAAATCTCCAAAAACAATGAAAATGCAAGCATACATTTTTATACATACCTGGGAATATGGATATGGTAGATCAGAGTTAATCCCAACTCCACTATAGCTCGTCCTATGGTAATGAAAACGCTGGATTTCCCCTTCTTTGCTTGATGGAAAATGGTGACAAACTCCTTAGAGCTCAATGCCCTATATCTCTTTTGTGAATTGAGGGTAAAAAGACCAAAATTCTTTTTATAATGTGTCATTGGTGTCAGCAGAGTAATAAATTCGATCTAATCGCGATATTTTAAAGTGTTGCGATAATATAATTTAGAGGAAAATATAGTGACATTTTCCGATGATATTATTGGCTTTGTGTAAATATTGCGATATATCGTGATACGGTTGATATATCACCGATAAGTGTAACACTGGTTAAAATGTCTGCAGGTTTCATATCATTGCATTTGTGTACAAAGTGTTTTAAAATCTATATTTCTAATTGTCTTTTGGATGTGGCATCAGTAATGACCTCTTTTATTTTCTCTTTTGCTTAGGCTTCCCTTTATCAAGATAAATTGCTGCATTTAGCTGTCTATAACTAATGTGAATTGGAAAATCCTCTGCACTAGTTATGGAAAATGACAACAATGTTTATGCTTCATTGCATTAACACTCCTTCAAAGATTGTTTTTACTTTCTGATTTGCATATGTGCTCTGCTTACCTATTCAAGAATTCAGCATGCGTAAGTGAAAATAATGAGCAATCTGAAAGGGATATTCCTTGCAACATGAAATCTTTTGAAATATTCCTGAAGTGGCATGTTCAAGAAACATGTACCATATAAACTCCTAAACCTACACTCAAAGATATTCAAGTCCCTGAACAAAGTGCAACCCTAGGGACACTTAGGAATGTTGCCCACTATAACCATAACAACTCTTCCTCTCACTTCAGGCTGGCTCTCCTCTAGCAGAAGGGGTAAAACCCTATAAAAGATGTTTATGATATTCTTTAGGATTAAAGGGATGGTAGATTGCCAAGGCCAGTGCCTATCCAATGAGTGATGGAGTCAAGATTAACCATTAAGAGGGTTTGAACTTGTATGAAAGAAGGTGTAGCTAGGCTGTTATAAACATGCACTAACCAACCACATTGATTTACTTCAATATGTAGAAAAATTAAAGGAGGGCCCTTCCAAAGATGCTCCTCACACCAACTACAAAATCAACCGGGTAATAACATGCAACCATGACTAATTAAAGGACAACTACATTTGAAACTATAGTAGTAGACGATAGCAACAAGCCTTCTTTGACATGGGGGAAGGATTTAAGCAGAGCGAAGGTGATCTTTCCAGTGTCAGACATTTTTTGAATAGAGTAATACATTTCTAACAAATTCAACAATTTCTCCAAAGCATCTGCATTTATCTGGCCTTCAAATAAGGGGATATCAAAGTTAATTTGTACCTTAAAGGGTGTTTCACCTCCGAAATGGTTGTTTGTTGAAGGTGCCTCACTTATCATTGGTAGTTGTCGAAGGATTTGGGCAAAGTTGTCCATTGTTTCGTTTCGTTGTTGCCCTAGGGTTTCCTCGAGCAACATTTTGAAAGGATCTCCTGCTCTATCATCTCTCTTTTCTTTCGCCATGGGAGGTTGCTTGGGTTGGCGAGAGCAGTCATCCCCAAGTGAAACTAGCTCGAAACCCAAGTGAAACTAGTGGATTGCTCTGATACCATCGATCTAGATTACATTGAGAGTGAAATGAGATACAAACAAAGCTATAGCAGAGAACACAGAAATACAGTGAAATCCAACTTCTATTAATGAATAAAATAATAGAATACTGTAGAACACAAATTGGTTAGAATGGTGGTAGCTTATCTTTGAAGAGAAAGAGTTGTCGGTTACACTCATTCACAGAAAGATAATACAATGGGCTGCAAGAATGGCCTTTTAACATAAATCAAGAACCTTAAAGGTCCAAAACCCTAACCCCAGGAGGTGAAGCGCCAAAAGGTTTGTGGGCACTGAGGTGGTTAGTTGATGTGTCAACTTCCCGAGGCCGTAACTTTTGCATACAATCTCCATTTGGGGCGTTTAGTAGCTCGTTAGAAAGATCTAATTGAGAAGTAGAATTATTGGCAGGGCCTGGGCATGCCACATCAACCTGCTAACCCCTAGATTTTTACCCTTGAAAATCTTGAGGGTCAAGAGCCAACATGCATTATTTTGCTTGGCATTCAAAGATTTTCCCAGAGTTTAGCACTTGTGTGAGTCAGAGGTTGGTTCCCATCAGAGACAGGTACATGGTCGATACATGGTTGTTTTTGCTTCAGAGTTAGAGCTAGCTTGGTTTCCCATACATTTGAGAGAGTTGTCTACATACAACAGGTGGCCTTACTTTTTAGGAGACAGTGATTGGAGCCTCATTTGACAGTATTGAACGTACAGAGTTGGCCCTTGCATGATTCTGAGCCTGATGGCATTTGTCTGGGTGACATGCAAGAACTTTCTATTTTTAACAGGTTGAGCTCCAAGCCTCAGATTGAGATGCTGAGTGTGCAATATTGATCCTTGAGACATTCTGAGTCTTTTGGACCTTTTTCGGGTGACATGCATAATATTTCTATTTTTAGCAGGTGGAGCACCGAGGCTCGCATGTTGATTCTGATCGCATATTTGGAATCCTCTTAGAAAATCAATTTTGATGAGTATGATATCATTGACATGCGAGTACATTCTATTTTTAGTAGTGTCTATTCTTAGACATATGACACGTGGTGATGTTCTCCTATTTATCCTAGACATTTTTGATAGTTTCCTATTTTTAGGAGCGATACCCTATTTTTAGTAGTTTCTATTTATAGCAGGGGTGGTTGGCTCCATAGGTGACAAGTGGTAGGGTCAGATTCCAACATTTGGCAGTGATGCCGTGACATGTGGCGGCTGGGTGGCATAATTAGTGAAGGGTGCACTTTCTAAGGTAAAACTTAAAAGCATTAAAATATGATTAAATAAAGTGAAAGAAGGGTGTGTGGATGAGGTGGCAATCCCATGGAGATGATTGAGCCAATCAAGGTTTAATTCTCTCACTCGCCATAACTCCACTTTCCATGAATTAATTCTTCCAAATTTCCGTTTGATTGCTTTAAACACAAAATCCCCAAAATTTAGGGCTTGAGCCAATCAAGTCTCAAATATCTCACTTAATTTCCTTTCACTCGTCATTAACTCACTTTCCATGCAATTAATTCCATAAAAACCCCTTTTAATTCTTCTTAAACGTTAAATCCCTAAAAAATAGGGCGCCTTTTGGCTAACTCATGCATATTTTGGCCAAATTTAGCGTTTAAACATGCATTCAATTCCTAATTCATTCCTCCATGCGTTAACACTCCTATTCTTCACATGAGTTGACTCTCTCTCCCTTTCCCATGCGCTTCTCCTATTCCATCTCTTTCTCTCATGCGTCGTCATACTCTCTCTTGGTAAAGCGTGCCCTCATCAATATATATTGGAGGTTGGTCTACATTATTATGGTCAGATTTTTGCAGTAGCGGCATACTACTTTTCTTCTCTCTCTCTCTCTCTCTCTCATTCTCTAGTCTAGCTACTTCTTGAGCAAGGATAATCATTGTACTGGTTGTGGACTGGTTGATTGTGGTGCACTCAATCCTTTGACAAGCCTATAATAAATAAGTTTTGTGTTTGTTTCCCGAACTTTCCTTCTTGTTGGTATTTTGTTAAATTCTTGCAATTAAATTAGTAAGTTAATGCTATTCATTGTGATATCTAGCTATCTTTTGAGTATTTTCTCTTTCTATACTCTTCTATTTCTCTTGTGCTAACCCTGCAGGATCCCTCCAAACTATAAAACTATATTTTCCCTCACGTCTTGGGCAGTTTTAACATGTTGTCCAAGATATATCAGCTGCTGTTTTTGACACTTTTTTGCAGAATATCAGACTTCTGAACAACAACAAATTACCCTAGGGACTCCTCCCCGAGGCTCACACACCAACCCAAATGAAGAGGGGTCTAGCCCGTGACAATTTGGGGGTCTTCTCCTTTAATTAGCCCCTTCTTCATCGCTGAAATTTCTGTTATATCAGCTCAATTGGAGGGTGAAAAAGTGTGCTAACACAACCTTATACCCCCGAGTGGCAAAAAAACATGAAAGTTTAGGGCCTCAAAATGCCCCTGAAAGTTTAGGACCTGAAAATCATGACAGAAATAGCCAAGATGGAGTACTGTGATGAGTCGGTGGAAGAGGTGGGTGGCTATCGATATCCACCAAGACTAGGCAGTTACTTGTGCAATATACTTGAACCAAGTGTCCCCCAAATTTCCAATGGTGAAACATGCCTCCAAATAAGTAATATTTGAAGCATTTTCAGAAAAAAAGTCTAGTGAGAAAACAGAACTAATGTTTTACAACGGACATGTGCTTGGGTAACATAATAAATGTGCAACTCGTAGCCTCCTTCAATGTAAACGAAAAAAACCCGTTGGTCATATTGTGGATCCCCTACATGGCAAGCATAGGTTCTCCATAGCTCTTTAGCCCAAACCCTAATTATATTCTAAGAGGGGATGTGCCCATAAAATAACACTAATACATGTTAGCAATAATAAGAACAAGTGTCATTATTCTCATCAACAAAAAATTTATACAAGACAATTAGTAACAGACTCAGATCCATTGTCTTGTTCTAAACTTTCAGAACAAACATACTCCCTTTCTTTGGAGCAATGATCCCATGTGGTTGTTGCAACATGAGCAATTCTCGAGGTGTGGGCTATTTTTAGGTCTCGCATAGTTGGTGGTAAAGGCCAAAACCATATGACAAAATCCTAAATGTAGGTCTGTAGTAAAAGATCTGAAGCATGCGAGAGCTTAGATCACTTAAAGGCACATTCAAGTGATAGGACTACATGCAAACCACTTAAAGCCTTGATTCAACCGACTTCTCAATTTTCCCATCCTCACCTATTTCTCAATTTCAAGAATCAAAATCATGACTAAGGTTATGTCTTTTTGGCTAAAACTTAAAGATGCTATGCTGCTTGCCAAAGTAGAGGAGAAAATTGAAGCTCTTCAATGATACAAAGATTTTTTTCTGGAGTTTGATGATAAATTGGAATTATCTATTATCATTCTACCCATCCATGCCGAAAGTCAAGTAATTCTAACCCTATTTCTCGACGACAACAATTATGACACTAAAAGAATAAAATTGTTGAAATAGACAAATATACAAAAGATGAATCTCAATCCTATGTCATAGAGGCAAATAGTAAAAAGTTTCAATAAGACATTTTTTTTGAAGCTAATAAAGTGACAATGAAGTTGATCTTGCAACTACACTTGATACATAGTACTTTATTGAGAATTATAGCTCGAACAGAAATTGGTTCGAGATATTTTCGGAAAAGTAATTATTGAAAAGTAATTCTTTTTTTGAAAAAGTAAATTCTATTTTGTAATTCACTTTAGTAAAAAAGTGAAAGTCTTATTTTTAGCAGTTTAGTCAAAAAAATGTATTTCATGCATTAATGACTTAGACGAGGAGTAATCTCAAAAATAGATTAGGGTTTTGGTCTCTGCTAAAACTATAAAGACAAGTCAAGATAGAGAGTTTAAACACACAAGAACACTTGAGCAATGGAGAGAGGGAGAGAGAGAGTAGGCAACCGGGAAAGAGGCATTTCCACGTAACATGCAGTCCTGTACAGGGATTTTCATAGTTCCATACAGTTGCATGGAGTTCCGTACAATTGTACAGACAATACTGTACGGATAGGTCAATATAGTGGTGTAGACAGGCTGTACAGACTGTCCCGTAGGCCGTACAACAAATTTTTGCTGTTTCTGATTTTTTCCAGCAGCTGTACCTTTCAATCAAGCTAAAAAGCCTCAAGTTTGAGGTGTTTTTTGGTATCCGTGCAGTGCTGTTTTTTTGGACAGCTTGTGGAGGTTTCCTTGTAAGTTTTTTAATGGAATGAAAAGCTAGATTTGAAGGAGTAATTACCTGTGTATGTGTGTAATTAATTTTATGCTTCCACTATTTGATTTCCAACTGTAGTGTGATTAATGTTATGGTCTGAAATTTATTTCTGCAACAATTAAATTCAACAATCTATTTGTTTGATTGAGATCACAAGGACTTTAGTTACTAAGGGCTTGAGAATTTTCACATGGTATCAGAGCATGTTTCTTTGATTGAGATTCTCTAGGATTTGCAATGGTAAATCAATTGCAGGGAAGGACCAACAGTGAGAGGGTTTACTTCTTAAATAGGGATCTACTTCTTAAATACCAAGGATGAGGTCTTTAGCAGGTTTCAAGAGTTCAAAGCTGTATTTGAAAATTATATAGGGAAGAAGATCAAAGTGTTGAGATTAGACAATGGGGGAGAGTATACCTTCAAGGAGTTCAAGGGTTTCTACAAGGAGGCAGGAATCAAGAGGGTGCTGATAGTTCTATACAACCCACAACATAATGGGGTTGTAGAGAGGAAGAATTGATCCATTATTGGGGCTGCTTAGGCCATGATACATGACCAAGACTTGCCCATGTTTCTTTGGGTAGAGGTATGTAACACAACAATCTACATCCAGAACTGGTGTCTTCATACAATCTTGGAGGACAAGACACCAAAGGAGGTATTCATTGGTGTGAAGCTAGAGGTGAGTCATTTCCGCATCTTTGTAGTTTACATCCATGTACTGGTAGAGAAGAGGACCAAGTTGGAGCCCTCCAACAGGAAGGGTTTGTTTGTGGGTTACAGTGAGACTTCAAAGGCTTATAGGCTTGATATTCCAGAGAAGAGGAAGATAATAGTAAGTAGGGATATAAAATTAGAGGAAGACTTTCCATCCAAGAAGTCTCATGAGCCTACTCCAGAGGCAGAGATGAGGAATAGGAAGTTCCGAAGGTTGAGCAGGGGTCACCAGTGATTTCCAGGGCAGTACAACAACCTTCAGATGAACAAGGGGAGATAGGACCCCCTTCCACTTTTTTCAGGAGACCTTGATGGTTCAGTCAAACATTGAGGGATGCTCAGGAGCATGTTGAGATTCCTAGGAGCACATTCATAGAGAGTAGACCTCCAAGGAAGTTTCTAGACTATATGGCATCGATGAACAACATTCTAGATTCCGAGCCTTCCAGTTTTCAGAAGGTAGCAGTCCAACATGTATGGTGGGATGCCATGGTAGAGGAGTACACCTCCATCATGAAGAATGATGTTAGGGACACAGTGCCAAGACTGGAGGGGAAGTCAGTTGTGAGATCCACGTGGCTCTACAAGATCAAGCATGCTGTATATTGCAACATTGAGAAGTCAAAGCGTGGTTTGTGGCGAGAGAGGGAGTGAACTATGAGGATACATTTGCTCCAGTCGCCAGGTAGACTTCCATTAGAGTAGTTATGTACTTGGTTTCATTTATGGGATGGAGGATACATCAGATGGATGTGAAGACAATTTTCCTTAATGGGATCATTTAAGAATAAATGTACATAGAGCAGCCTCATGGCTTTGAGGTAAGTGGGAAGGAGTCCCATGTGTGCAGAGCCCCCACACACTTTGGCAACTTAGACTAGTAGGATTCATATTTAATTACATAATAATATGTATGATTATAGGTAGACCAGAGGAGATTTTCGCTTTTTTGCTGATAGGCAAGGGCATAGTATTAGGTTTTGTGGATTTCAGGGGATGATGTTAAAGCCTTAAGGCAAACTGATTGAACAAGGTGTTTGCTTGATGACCTCAAAGGACCACATTAACAAAATGGGACATGCTGCTAGTTGGATAGACCAAATAGATTCTCTGTTTCAAGCTTCCTCTTCAGCAATTGGAACAAAACAACTAAAACCAGGTTTGTTGCACTTTATTAACAATGGTCAATGATACTCTTCCTAACTCTTTTCAGTGTGGAAGCCCTTGGAACTGCCTCTGCCAATGCTAAATTCTGAATTTGGCATTTCTGTTGGCCTAAGAATCAAAGATTTATTGATTTCATTATGTAAAACAAACCTTTCTTGGAATTAGGCTTTAGCAGCAAATCGCCATGCAAAACTTTTTCCAACAAAGGGCAGCAGTTGTAGAAAATGCATAGAACTCCTATTAGTCTTCGACCACGGGATGTCTTTATTTAGGATTTGGGATTCAGTTGATCTGGTTAGTTTCGAGACAACAATATGCCAAGTAAAACAACTTTTCTAGTTAAATGTTGGATTGGTCAATGTTCTTGCATGATGGGTGTATTGCCTCAGAAACTCAATATGGCTATAAAAATATAGGACAGAAGGCGGTTGATCTGATTGTTCTTGTGTGATTCAGCATATTTTATGGCAATAAAAATATAGGACAGAAGGCAGTTGATCTGATTGTTCTTTTGTGACTTAGCATATTTTGGCATTTTTTTCACTGGTTTTCTATTATCCTGATGTGGCAAGTTCACCTGTAGTGAACATAAATATATAAAATAAATAAATAATAATAAGAATAAATAACGTCCTAACTAAAAGATATGACCTAGTCAAGGGACATGACCTATCAATCATTTTGACTAGTCAATGCTATAAGCACACCATCACATGGCCTTTTATCTATCAACTTTTTTTTTGTCACACAGAAAAAAACAGATCCACTGTTATTCTATTAGAATCAAGTGTTCTTTCAATATTACAAAAAGATCTATATGATATATAGATTGCTAATATCTCCTCAAAATCTTGATAGTTGTACTATACTATGAGCAAGTTTCTTATAGAGTTGCTATTGACAGCTGTCAATTGCTTTATATATCATAATCTTACTTATCAAAAAGGAAACAGTAAAACTTTCTTCTAGTGTCTAGTTACATAGTAATGTAACATTAGAAAATCAAAAAATGATCTGTATTTACAACAGTTTCTTTGAAGATCTCCTCATAAAAAAACCAACCCAGGGGGCTGTCCAATGCTTTTTTGGAGAGTTGATCTGCCACTATCGAATTCTCTATGAATATGCATGAAGTGAATTCCTTCAAAACTCGCCTTTAAACATCTTATCTGTTCTTTCCAGTTGTGTACATAAATCAGGTTCAAATTTGAGCAGTCATTAATCCAGTCAATAGTCACTTTGGAGTCACCAGCAGCCATCAAATTTCTTATGGACAGTCTCCGTGCAAAGAAAAGAAGCCCCCAAAGACCCAAAATTTCAGCTTTCATATTATTAATCATCTATCTTATTCAATTATTTAATACTTTCCCTATAAGGATTTTAACCTATTGTCCTTTTTACATTGGATATTTAGTAAATGAACTTTGTATCCAACAATCATTTACTAAATATCCAATGTAGAATTTGAACATGAATTGTAGAATTTGCACATGCAACCAAGCTTACAAATTCAACCCTATGGAATAACAATATTCTTCTTAAGCCAAATTTAACAAAGCAACATGCAAATAACTCAAATAATATCACTTCATGAGTGTAGCACCATCAACAATTGACATTCACACATTGGAACACTCCTTCATAGACCTCCAAAGCCTTTTATTCAATCTCAATAGCAAAAGTATGATACAATACAATGATAGTGTGTCTTCCCAAGGCTCCAACTGACTCAATGGAGGGGGGTCGACCTTCCTTTATACAACAAACGGTGAAAACTCCAAGGTAGATGCGCATGGGAGAGGAGTGGCGCATGAGCTAAGGGGAGATGCGCATGAGTGAGGTGGGAGATGAGTGGGGAGATGGTAGGTGTAGTGGAGTGAAGTAGGGGTGTGTGGGAGTGGAGTGAGGGTAAGGGTGAGTGAAGTGAGGGTGGTAGGTGAGGTGAGGTCGAGTGGGAGCTTTGGGATTGGCGCCCCTCAAGGAGAATGCGCTAACTAAGCAAGGAGGTGCGTGTGAGGTCTTTGGGATCTCCTCCCGCCTGCCATGTCAACTAGACCATGCGCCCTCACTAGGAGAAGCCTTTGCCAACTGTACTTGAGATTTCAGACAAGGCAAAACATGTTTCCGACATGTTTGCTAAATTTTAGGAATTCTCCTAAATTTTAGGAAAATTAATTAAAAGTCCATTTTTGACCTTTTTGAGAGAAAATTACATTTTTGAGTGATTAAAATCACTTTTTTGCCTCAACGAAGGGGGAATAAGGGTTTAGGGGGTGCTCTGGCTTAGAAAACGAGCACAAATATGGCATCTGACATTGAATGATGCTAATTTTTACAACTTTATTGAATTTTACATTAAAAATGTCCATTTTACGAGAATTTTTTATTTGACTAAAACATTAAAAAAAACCTATGGGGGACTTAGCGCAATTTCCATATGACTCAATAGACATGACTCGACATGAACTCATATACATTTAGACACTAGAAATTGGTTATACCATGCCGAGGCCTAACCACCAACACGTACTCCAACTTTGGAGTCAATTTTGAGTGAAAAAAATTAGGAATTATTAATCGCCTAAACGACAAGAAATAATCAAGAAGTGAAAAAAAACACTCTAGAGTACATGCTCGTGCTTAGGTCTTAGGTGGCCAATAGTTTTTTACAACTTTCATGCTCAAGTCATTTATTACAATGCCTTGGAGGGATGGAAATGCGAAAAAAGGGTGGTTTGATAGACCTGCTGAATTTGTGAACACTAAATTATGAGCATCTGACTGCTCACTCTTTGGAAGCTCATCTGCAAATCCAGCTAGTACAACTCAGTGGATAACAACCCCAATTGGTAGCACAAGTATACAGGCACAACAACCACATGCAAAATCACAAACGTCATTGGAGAGACTTGAACCCTAGTGGGGGTGATCACAACACTCCACTTTCATTGACGTGGCAAGCCAACATTGAAATAACTTGGCATTTTTTAATTGAATATATGTCAAATGATCATATTCATATACTGTCATTGATGGTCCTTTTACCAACAATGTCTAGGATGAAAATACTTTTAGTTTTGTCACTTGGAAAATAATAAAATCATGGAAAACAAATGATCACACCCTTAGCTTTCTTATTTACTTGAATGCCTACTTGGTTGAAAAGTTTGCATGGTGTCTTGCCTCAAAAATTTGGTATACGACTATCATAACATAGGACAAAAAGTAGGTGATCTGATTGGTCTATTGTGTTTTTTTTTTCCTCACGAAAACATCGTAAATTCTATTAAAATAAAACAAAATTACATTCCTTGTATGCTCCATAGCATGTCTTTGATTACATACAACATCCCAGTGTCACGAAAAAACTAAGATCTCTAATAGAATAAATCCCTTCCCAGTAGAATCAAAATGTGAGCTCAAATGCCTTATACAGGTGCTTACTCACTGAATTTCTCATTAGTCTATACACATCCTTCAAAATAATTCGACATGCCCAACATATACATTCCCAAAAAATATAGTTCAAACTACTAGATCCATATCTACTCCTCTTTTGTAAGTTATTCCAGGTAAGAACCTTATCTTTGAGGGCTAAACACATAAAGATCCTTGACTTGAGAGGACATTTGAATTTCCAATAACCTTAAACCACCATTCTCGATCCACCACCACACCATCCTGACAGAGAGGCTTATAACCATAGTTGCACGGGAACCGTTCCCGACCTTTAGGAAACTCGTTTCAGGCATTCCAGGGAGTGTGGGAGTTGGAAGAAACATTCTAAATTGTGGCTGTGCGGTTCCGAGAGTGGCTAGCCTAAGAAATTGAGAGTTGGAGGTTGAGTTTCCAGAAGTGGTAGCTTGTACGAGCTCCCTCATCATTGGGGAGCTTTCACACTCTAGCAATGTCGACTGATTTATTGCGTTCTTTTTTCGATCGAGGAGGTATTTCCATACACCTTGGCTACATGAGATATGAGAAAACTTAGTAGGTATTGGCCTCAACATTATTGTACATGAATAACACAAATCAATTCTCGATTTTCTTGTTTTGGCATTTGTTTTCGTGCAGAGGTGATGTTTGGATTGATGGCAAAAAATAATTTTGTGTAAAGGTTGATGAAAATTTTACATATAGAAATAAAATACTTTTTATGTCTATTGTGTTGATGAAAAATGAGAGAAATCTTGTGGAACTTGAAACTACATGTGAAAGTGAAATAAAGAGAGCGTGTGCTAAGTACTTTGTCTTGTAACACCGTTGCTTTTCAAAAACAATTAGATAGATCAACATTGATTTAAAAATTTGGAATTCGAAGATCATATGTTCTTGCCCCATTATGGAGCAATATATATGGAATCACATTATTTCAATGGTTTACTTTAAGACTTGGTACACATCTTTGTTGCAAATATTCTATGGGTGTTAATCCATACCTAATTTTTTCTTTGTTTTCTTAATAAAAATGTCTTGTATATTCATAACAAGTTTAAAGAGTACAAAGTTAGAAGCAAATTGGAGATGGAGTTTTTGTCTGATTATGCGTTTTTGACTCTGGACATGGTCGATAAGTTCTTGAAACTATATGTGCCAGAGGGGATCACCACTAGAGATCATCCCATCACTAACCCAATGGAGTCTCACGCTACACTTCTAAAGGACTTGAAGTTTCAAAACGTACTGGTGGCCATTGTTAACAAAGACCGATACACAACTGGAGTATTGCCAAGCCATGAAAAGCGTTGAGCATGAAGTGGAGGTATTTATTTATGAGAATGTAATTTTCCCTTTTTTGGGTTCTCTT